>CABFOQ010052757.1:10351-37850 GCA_900660455.1 Gephyroberyx darwinii
ACACATGTAGAAGCCCAATTCAGATTTTTTTAAAAAAACGAGTGATATAACCACCATCAGATTAAACACCATAACAGACATCAGGCTACACCGTCATAGATCTACAGAATCATTCCTCAGATGGCACCATTCGCCAGTTACCTAGCCTTATACGGCAGGCCATTGGGGTTATCAAGCAGGGACCTTCCTTCAGCGATGTTTCGTTAAGTTAGGCTGACGACACCTCAAGAAGGCTCAACTGTGTATTCCAGCATCCTGGAAACACACCCCTCTATGCCACCACTTCACAACTTCCCTAGGATACCTTTCTAGGCTACATTCTCAGCAAGCTTATGATCTAATAACCAACTAAAGTCTCCATTAAACTTGTATCCTTTTATCTTACTACTGTCCAAGGAAAAAAATTAATAAATTGGGAGCAAGGTCTTTGTATCAAACTCTTCCACACATTTGACAAGCATTTATGTGACGTTTACGCAGTTTTCAGCCTCAAGGAACGAGCTCTCCAGGTTGTCCGGCATCTGGTACGGCCAGAAGACTACAGGAGGTTGGAAATAGGACGATGTCTTCATGAGGAGCTGGAAGATCAGCCCAGTATGGCGAAAGACCTCCAGCGTGTGAACCAGCAGCACCTGTTAGAGAGGATGCACAGCCAGGAGGCATGATACATGAAGCTCAGCAATATGGATACTCTTCACTTTTAGACAGTAATACTCGTCACTCACTCCTGAAAGCAAAGAGGTCAGAATTGCTGATAAAATGAGATGAACAAGGTTTCCTTTCGCTTAAATCTGGGATAAATCAACAGCAGTTGCAAGGGTTTCCCCACAGATCTTACATTTGCAGATTGTCAGAGTTTGATCTCCTACCAGTTTATCACAATTCACTCACTGGTTTTGGAAAATGCCTTCCTTCTTCAGCAGACCAAATCTTTATGCACCTTTTACCATTCAGCAAGATGTTTGCAGGTTTGTTTGTAATGTTTTACCATTATTACAATATTTGGTAGTCATTTTATGTGGATTCATTACAGCCATAGGCTTCCAGTGTAAAGGTAGCTTAAACACCTTACTCACCTACGCGTTACCACATTTAATGACCGCAGCCTGAAATCCTCAGGAAAGGGCTTTACAGTATGTGCCCCTAGGCTGAGACACCCTTACTTAGGAGCTTATTCTGACAAAGTCATAGCCAGTCATCTTTACATACAATTTGTTTTTAGTTTTTCTTTGTTTTTCTCATTATGTAACCATATTTTATTTTATTGCAAATGTCTCTCAATGTTGTACATTATTATTGTTTGGAAAGTACTGTATAAATAAAGGGTAATTTTATTATTTTCATCATCCCCACTGTGCGCACTTTTGAAATGCAAGACAGAAGGTTAATCATATCTAAATAACCTCTAATGTGTAAAAAATAATGAACAGTGTAAAATGCTGAAACGTTCCCCTCCCCTCCCCAAAAAAGGACTTGCTTAGGTTTCACAATTGTGTCCAATGTTTAGTCTTTGCCAATCCTTTTCTCTCCTCTGGTTTCAGCTCTCTGAACTCAATGATCTGATTCTATGGGTGATGCCAAAAATTAAGTGTAAGACAACATGGTATAGACTAACAGACCAGCATTTTCTGGACATCCCAGATGAATTCCTATGAACGTTCCTGAGGCAGATTGAGACAATAAAAAACTATAAAAGACGTATTTATTAAATATATGTCTTAACTGAGACCATTCACAGAATACAACAGATGTAATCATTTGGTAGCTGGGATGGTGATACGTGAGCAAAAGCAGAATTTTCCAGAGCATGCAACAGCACAACAACAGATTGTACAAAGTAGCAACAGACCGGCCCAGTTTAAATAGCCATGTTTATAGAGAGTGTGTGATTGGTGGAGTACAGTGAACATTCTGCTGGGCGGACCAATGGACTGCGGCTAGCTCGAATTTCCTGACTGAACTTGTGTTTCTCATTTAATGATTTACTCCCAGTAGTGTAATTAGTTCTGTAAGTCCAAAAGGCATTGCAATTACAAATAATATTTCATTGTGCTAGAATTGTGTAGTATAGTCTAGACGAATATAGCACATATAGTCTTCATTTGTCCAAAGACAAGGTGAAGCGTTAATGATCCCTGTGGGGAAATTGGGTCTTATTTATCTGTAAAAATATAAAATGAATAAAACACCTGATAAGTACACAGAATCACACTTGGAGCCAACAACTAAAGGGAGTGAACTACAGCGAACACACACAAGCATCTGCACTGAGGTAAAAATTATCTTGATCAATTATAGAATAACTGATATTTTAGTTATTTCAGTCACCATAGTAGGCTGTTGTGTAAGGTGGATATTGGACACAGCACTTGCACAAGCTCCTACTGACATCCATGTGTGTTTGTGAGTGTGTGAGAGAGAAAGAGAAAGAAGAGACCTCACAAGGATACCTGTGTCATGTCTGAGTCTGAAATTATATCCAGCTTTAGTATCACCAGAGAAGGGATACTGTTGCTCAACTTGTTGCTAAGCGACAAAGAAACACAATCTATCCTTGTCTGTGAGAGACAAGCTACTTGCAGCAGAAACATGCAGGCTGGGGAAAAGAGAAGAATGTGGGACTCAAGTCCTTTCAGACAACAGCAGTGAGTTCTCTGTTACCATCATTGCTTGTATGTTGCTGTAGAGTAATGATACACATGATGCTATTTTGCAGCTTGAGAAATGATAGCTGTTCACATTCATGGTCATTCCATATCCTTCACCAGCATGACATTTTGGCCAAGAAGTCACCCAGTGATGTTTCCACATCTCCACACAGACCACTGGAGCAAAATGAAAACAATGGTAAGAAGATGAAAAAACATCTTCTCCTTACAGGGTGATATACTACAGTAGTGGTATTGTTGATGTATCTGTCTGATTGATTTAAAACAAAAAACATCAACAACATTGTACTTTCATAATATATGTGGTATTCATTCTGACCTAGGTACCAACTTACCTGGGGTCACTTCCAACTGCCTTGTTGAAGGACAAAGGTTTGTGAAAATGGTATGATTATTAGATCAAAGCTTTTATTATTTAAACTAATTTATTTTATTATTATCTATAAAACATTTCAAATTGATAAATAAAGGTCCTTTATTTCCATTACAAACACTTTCTTTGATTAAATAAGGATTGTGTGGTAAAAAAAACAAAAAACCTCATAATTTCTATAATTACACAAGGGGTTTATAAACTTTAAATCAGGACTGTATTCAATATTAACCTTTAGGGCTTATCGCATTGGGAGGAAGACAAGTTGGGGACAAGGTCACATTAGAGCACCCAGCCACTGAGCTAACTGTTAATTAATACCAGATGCCTTCTGATGGAAGTTACTAAAATACTTACGTGATATGATGTTCATTTTTGATGCTGCTCTTGAAGAATATCCATTTTTAAAAGTATCTCTTTTTGGGAAGATTGAATTGAAACTAGACACACCATAATCCAATTGTTTCATCATGATGGGCTAGGTGGCAACAGAAAATAGTATGGGGTTTTATTTCTGTATTCATTTAATATGAAATGTACTTTAAATTTAATGGTGATCGTGTACTAATGAAAACCTAGGGAACGGGAAAAGTAAGCCAGGCAATCTAAATATTATCTATTCTTTCTCACTTTATGTGGCGCTTCCTATGTGCCCGAGTGTAACAAGAGGGTACAAAAGTGAGGACATTTTCAAAGTTATTAACAGGTGTAAATGGTATCCCAAAAATAATTGTGCAAATTAGCACTTTGCATTTTTCATTTTAGGAATTCAGTTTACGCTCTTATTCAGAGCACCTAGCAATGAAAGCAACAGTAGAATAAGTTTTACTTCCAAAATCATTAGCACTAGTGATGACATGAGTGCAAGAGTCAAAAGCTACTCTGCCCTGATAATTGATTGTCTGTGTTGATGCCCCAGTCTTTACTTTCTTTTATTTGGCTCCATTAGATTCCCTTGTGTGTGAATCAGATCAAGGTGCTCTAAACCGGACAAGCAGCTGCCTTTTACCTCCTCTGATTCGTGATACAACTGAGACTGCAGCTAATGATCCTAATTCTTCCAGGCTGCAAGGTATACATTAGGTCTTCCTCACTTCTTATAAGATTAGGCCTTCATCATCAGTTTAAAACATACTGTAATGACACATAACTAGGAGTAGCCGAAATATATATTTTATCATTGGCCTTCCTACTCTATCGCTGTGACATGTTTTTCTTTAGGTTTGTACCATAACACTACAAAAACCAGTTCCTCGCCTCAAAATATGCCCCAGTACAGAAATGATTACAATGACCGTGCCAGGAGGGGCTTTCGCTACTGGCTTATTGAGAAGAAGGCCCCCACATGTAAGTAAGCTCAGCTCATGTAACCTATACTTTCAGCTTAGCATGACATTCACATGCACATGAAACTAGGGAGAATAAGAGCCATCTCCTAAATCTCCTACTGCTCAGCCTCAAGTTTGATGTTATGCAGCTCATATTTGGAGAGAGTCACAGTTTCTATAGAAGACCCTCCCTGCCCTACCCCTAGATTTATGTGCATTTTGACAGGCCTTTGGATTTCATTACAATCCTCAGTCATCCTTCACAGCTCTCCTAACACCTTATAGTTTCTATCATATCATTGATGTAAAGTACATTAAGTGAATGAGGAATCCCTGCTGTTATCATGTCAGCCACTAGATGCCCAATTTTGACTTTACATACTTACAGTATAGAATACACTCTACACAACTCTGTAACAATATATCAAAAACAGTTTTATCACCATCTTGATGGAAAGCAAACACTTCAAAAAGGTCAATTTTTTTTTACATTATGCTTGTATTTTATAATAGCTGATGTCCCTTGATTTTATTTTTGCTCTATTAAATGGCCAGGTGACTGATGCATTGTTATTACCTCTCTAGGTAATGGTTACAGCTTTGGAACCTACAAGACCTCTCTAGGATTACCAAGAGTCTGAGAGAAACGTGTTATTATGTTTGATTTTAAGAGTTCTGAAGACATACACAGTGTGGTTTCCATTATATAGGACAAACAGGGCTTTGCTGATGTCATTGAATTTGAAAATATTTTTTGAAAATCTTCAGATTCAATTATTGTCCCTGGGATTAGCAGTAAAATACATTGTGGTAGATTCCTGTAAAAGAACCCATTTACAAAATTCCCTGAACTCTGACCACCCTGGAGGAGGGCAAGCAAAAAGAAAATTTCCCTACAAGGATCAATAAAGTATCACATTATTATTACATTTATTGTGTACATTTATTGGCCTGAGGTATGATAACCATAACAATGACCTTTGTCACCTCCAAGTTACTTCCTAGGTGAATAGTAAGGAAATGGAGGATAGAAGCAGTAGTGAAATGTTTTGGATGCGCTCCTTGTGCCCGCAGTTTTCACCATGTATATTTGCTAATAAATACGCTTTCAGCATATTCAGCATTTTATTGACAGTCTGAAGCCTTTTGCTCCCTCAGTTCTTGTTATTTCGAATATTATCTGTGTCGTGGAAAATTGAACCTACACATCCACACATGTGCATATATGGACTACAGATGTACTGACTTTCTCTTGTGAATATACTGTTTCATGCTGTGTGAGTAGAATGGTCTCCTCTCTGTAACCTTTGGGCCATAACTTCACCTTCACCTTCCCCGTGGCCTGTTTAGACTATGGATGTTCTCAACAAGGACACAACATGTGGTGTTTTCACGGTCCTTCTCTTTTTGTGTCACCTGTTCCTATGTCTGCACATTCTGTCACGTCCTTGAATGGTGCTTAAAGACCAGTGCAAACCCTCGATTCTTTGAAGAAATGTATGTTGCCTATGTGCGGTGTACACCTCTTCCGAGATCCCTTTTTGTAATAAATATATATTCAACTAAGACGAACCTCAGACTCAAGAACTTTTCTACATCAATCTGTGAGCACGACTGACCTAGCACACCCTTTTTGGCCCTATGTGTTGACATAAAGCTGTTTTCTCTCTGAGAATATTGAGAATAGTTTCTTTTGTTGAAAAGGGTCTTGTGTTTTCTCTTTTTGCTTATGCTATTTAGCAATTATGGCATCTGCATCCCATACGCTGGTTTGTAATGTTAATTGAATCATCTTTTCAAACTACATTTTCAGTTCTCTGTGGTACCCATACACAATTTCCTGCTCAATGCGCAAAGGGTCAAAAATGACTTTAAAGTAAATTACGTAGTGCACCGCCATCTACTGTCATCGCATGGAACGCCAGCCATCGTGTTAGTTAGCTTTTATTTAGCCACATAATTCAAAAGTAACTCGTTAATTAAAACTGGTTTGACAAGCTAGTACATCTCTTCCAGTTGTTATAAGTTGTTTTGAAGGACGTATCTTACAACGAGTAGACACCACGACTGAACCAAAGCTGCCACCGAATGCTTGATTAACTAAAGGTCACGTGTCCCGCTCGCGTTTTCTTCCGAATTCAATTTGAAAAAGGTAACGTTAACGACCGATTCCGCAAAGATTAAATCGCTTAACATGTCTGATAATCAAGCTTTTAGTCACAGGAAATTACACAGCGTTGTGGGTTATTAACATTACATGGATAAGAAGTGTTTTATCGTGACTTGCATGAGATTTAGTTATTTGATCTGCATTCAGCTTCAGCAGATTGAGAAGCGGTACCTGCTAGCTACAAATTGAGAATTAGCTAACTAGCTAGGGCGCTAACATTAATGTTGGTCGTTATGGCTAGGCGTTGGCTAACAAGTGAACTGGAAAATATCAGGCCTGCGCTCAATTCCTCAATCACAATATGCAGTGGGGTCTCCTCCAAGAAAACACAGAACTACAATTCTGGCGCTTTTCCAAACTGGAACGAGAAATTTGGCAGCTAAGTTCGCCACACACCCGCTCCTTTAAGCAGCACTTATTTCAATAAAATGTCATGTTATTTAACCTCCACGCTGTACTTTGTTGGAACAAGATGAAATATAGGGAGGCAGTTGGAATTCCATTTTCTGTCATCTCACTGCACTTAAAAGCTGAACTAGTAGCCGTACATTTCAAAACCATGTATATTTATTCATGAATAAACTAGATGAAGAAAAGTAAATGCATTGGTACTTAATGGCAGCATATCAATACAGAATTGTGGGGGAAATGTATTGCAGTATTATGCGTACATTGTTTTTCTATTTCTTCTAATCCTGCCCTCATGTTTTCATCCTCTATGTCACGGGATATAGTAATACCCCAAACAAGCAGAAACTTTGAAAAGTGGTTTCCTGGTTGAAAACAATAACTTCATAACAGGTAGGTAAGTTTTCCCCACTAATTCACTCAATATTGGATGTGAAGTTAGAGAGGAGACTCCTGTAGTGAAGTTACACTGGGTTTAGACCATGACCTAGCCAGTATATCAGTCATCATGGCTTCCAAAATTGACTATGTTAGCACATCGAACTATAACGTTTTAGTACTGCAGTGGCGTAGCAACTCAGTGTTACATTTTTATTTAAGATTATTCATCTTAGCTAGTGGTTGATGTGACAATACCTGGCTTTCAGTAGGCCTCGTGTAGACCTGCTCACTAATTTTTGGGTTGTTATTTTGATTAGGGTTTCTGACATGGACAGCAACAGAAAGAAGGTGAAGTTTGAGTGGTTACGAACTGCAGTCGGCTCCCCCACAAATGTTCAGGGGAGTAATGGTGACTTATGCAAACCCACTACCTACAGTATGTCACATGTTGAAGACTTGAACGCTTCCTCCCCTGGACTTGATGAGTCTACAGGATCTGCTGGCCTTGGAGCACTCAGCCTAGACACACCCAAGAGAAAAGCAGAGGTTATTGATGGGAGAAGTCCCATCATAGGCCAAATCAAACTGAGGAAGCTCTCCAGAAAACTTTTCAAAGAATTCAGTCACTCCAAGGTAAATATTTCCTGTAGATCTTGTTCTGGCTTATTTATTTAAGATAACTTGGACAGTAGCGCTGTCCAAGTTATCTTGTCAGCATTATATCTAGAGTGTTTTATGAAAACTACACTCTCAAATGGCTTCTTTGTTATGAAGTATCATGGGCATAAGTACTGGTTATCTGTCCCATTGTATCATAACTACTACTTTCCTCAGGCCACACCTATGGGCAGCACAATCAAGATGGAATCCACGAAGAGCCAAAAAGTATCAACTCCTACATCTCACTCCTGTAGCTTGAAGAAGAAAGGCAGGACACCAGATGAAGGATCAAAAGCTATCTACTTGAAGGCCTTGATCGCAGCCATTGGCAAAGAACAGGAGAGACAGTTTCCTACCAATATCTCCAGCACCACCAGCAGCCCCTCTTTACCTGCAAAGTTCTCACCAGTGATGACTGAAGTTTTCAGTTCTACGCCAATTGATGGAACGGTCTTGAACATGAACTGCTGCTCACCCCAACCTGAGAGTGAGTCAGAGGACGACGTTCCTATCCAGGGAGGAGATTGCTGGTCCCCGCCACTGGTGTTTGTGGACACAGAAACCCAAGGTGACAGCACAGACGTTAAAACAGAAGTGAGGGTAAGTCCCAAGTAATACCAAGGAAGCTCATTTTTTCAGTTTTTGTTTAGTTGTATTCAATTTCAAACATTTTCAATTGCATATCATGTTATTTTTCTTGCCTGTGATTTTCATTGTACATTTTAGTCATTTAGCTAAAGTTTTATCTAGAGCAACTTAGAATGAGTGCATCAATAGAATAAGCTTAAGTTCCCGTATCAATAAAAAATATAAGCAACCAAAATACTCTGTCACTGTCACTTTTTTTTTTATTTCAGAGTGTTGTGCTGAAAGGAGAGGGTTCACCCAAGTGGTCTGATGCTGAGGACCCTGTGTTAGTAGATGCAATCTCCCAAGACAAGTCTTCTGGTCCAGAAAAAGAGCCAAAGGCTGAAGTCAATGACGCATCACTTCCTGCACTGGAGTATGTGCCGAATCCTGGCTCCTATTTCATGAAGTTTCAGAACTTCTCCTCTGACAGTAGTTGTCCTGTGAATACCCAGGGAAATACAACTTCCTCTTTAATTTCTCCATCCTCTTATGAACCCACTGGTGCCACCCAGGCAACTACTGAGGACTACTACTTGCCTTTCCCACAGACACAGAGGACAGTCTTCCTTTCATTCAAGCAGCCCCCCTCAGACACACTGGAGAACACTCAGACTCCCAACAAAGGCCCTTCCAAGGTATTCAAGTTTGACAGAGAGGACCATCACCCCACCAGCATGACCTTTTCCTCATCGGATCCCTTTGCTCTGCCTGTACACTCAAAAAGAGCAACATCATTCATGCCAAAGACCCCCCCTTTATGCTACAGTCAGTTTTCTCCCCTCTACCCCTGCTTGGACTCCACAACCCCCCGCAGGTACTCAGATGCTGGCTGTCACATGCATTACCCCTCCTTCCCTTCTAGCATTCCTACAAGAAGAACGTCCATGGGGACAGAACCTATATGGATCAGTAACCCCTCCCTTGATAATCAGATTGGTTTCATAGACACACATTGTCATCTAGACATGCTATTTGGCAAGCTGGACTACCATGGCACATTTAGCCGCTTCCGGAGACTATACCAGAGCAGCTTTCCATTAGAGTTTCATGGCTGCATCACAGACTTCTGCAACCCCCAGCTCATGGTAAGGGAGGCATTGTGGGAAGGTTTGCTGGCTGAAGACTTGGTATGGGGGGCATTTGGTTGCCACCCCCACTTTGCCAAATATTATTCAGATGTCCATGAGCGCAGCATACTGATGGCCATGCGACACCCTAAAGCAGTGGCATTCGGTGAGATTGGCCTGGACTACTCCCACAAAAACTCCACTCCCCCCTCTAAGCAAAAAGAGGTACAGTCTAATCTGACATGATTTGAGTTGAATAAGGTTTAGTAGCCCAATCACTGTTTATCTTAAACTAGATGGGTTCAGATAATTAAATGGAATGATTACTAGACATGTCATGGTCCATGGTTTGTTTTTCTGGTGCCCCCTGGAGGTATTTGAGCGCCAGCTGCATCTGGCTGTGGCCATGCAGAAACCTCTGGTGATCCACTGCAGGGAAGCAGACGATGACCTGCTGGAAATCATGAAAAGGTGTGTCCCTTGGGACTACAAAATTCACAGGTGCGTGTGGAGGCCTTATCTTGGCGATCTCTTACTATCTATTTGGCTGTGACCGTTTTTTCTGTATTTGCTTTCAAAGATAGAGCTACAGATGTTAAATTTGGCAACTATCAACCTATCATAATTTGACACTTGCTGAGCTTGGCTAAACTACTAGTCATGTTGCATTTTGTGGTAACGTTAGCTAACTGCCATGTATGATTAGCCTTTAGCTTTATTATTAGATGTAATTTAGTTTTAATATCACCATGTCCAAAATGAACTTAATGTGATGTTGTAAATGTATAATGTTTATGGTTGTTAATGTGTTTATTCTTTGCTAGCTGACATTATTGTAAAACATCTATTCTCCCAACATCCCAAGTTTGTGGTCACCAACTGAAACTACACTAGCCATAATGCTATCTCTCTAGCAAGATCATGTTGGCTACAAACTCTTTAGCAACCAGATAGTCATAAAATTATCAAACAGAATCTGAAATAATCAATGTAACATTGAATGCAAAGCACAAATGCTACAGATTTAACTTGTGGATGTTCTAATGCAGGATAGACCATGTGTTTCACCATGTGGGGAGAATAAGGCTCGATCATTGGCTGAGGAGATGAGCAAGGCATAGTGTGCAGAGTGCTTGTGGTTAGCTAAATGAGTGAAGAGTGGAGCAGGACACTGTTGGCAGCTTTGGAGGAGGCAGCTGCCTTCCAGTCATCACTGAGCGAATAACATTCCCTTGTGCCTCTTTCTAGCAGCCAGAAAGAGCAACTGCTCTGATTTGTACAAGAGGGTCCACCACCTCCCACTGCCCCAAATGTAAAATGATTGGACAATGTCAAGTCAGCTTTCTACATCACAAAGTGACCAACGTAATTTAGAAATGTCACAAACAATGAGATACAAAATTATCATGATCTCCTGTCAACACTAGAATTTTACTTCTGTAGCTGGCTAAATTTATTTAAATCTACTTGATTGTTTTTCTCTTTTCGCAGCCAGCACCAAGGCAAGGACACAGTTAATATGTATAAAATGCATTACACTATAAAGCATATTGGACTGAATCAAATTGAATAGAATCAAATCAAAGTGAAACCAAATTTATTGACTTGTTTACCTGCTTCTATGTTTAATTATTGATTTTTATATTGAGATTCCTGTTAAGCTGTTCTGAGAAGTAGAACGTCACAACCCTCAATTCAAGTAAATCCATTTAACAAATTAACTATGAAATTAAATTGTGAACATTTTTGAAAATTATTTTCTCATTATTGAATGTTTGTTTCTCTGGGCTGCAGGCACTGTTTCACAAACAGCTATCCGGTGATTGAGCCCTTCCTGACAGCGTTCCCCAACTTGTTTGTTGGCTTCACAGCCCTGATCACCTACCCAAGAGCCACGGAGGCCCGAGATGCTGTCTGTAAGATCCCTCTCAACCGACTCATGTTGGAGACAGACGCACCATATTTCCTGCCCAGACAGGTACATTTAAATTCAAGCCAAGGTGCAGTTAACCCTAATCATTTGCTGTACTCGGGATCCAGTGTTGTCACTGACACACAAACATTTTTCCAGCTCTCACTATAGAGTGGTGCAGGAACGAGTCCTAAAACCCGGAAGAGAGTTAGCATTTTTGAACTTCCGGTACCCTTGACAAAAAGCCTATGGGATTTTTGCATTGGATTTTGGATTATTGCAGAAAATAAGGTCTGTGGTTAACACAAGCTTAAGACGTTTTCACGTTTTGTTCTATGACATAAAATACATCAGTAAATACCCCACTCATGAATTTTGAAGCTTTTACGTGTCTTAAAAACGGCGGTTGCTAACAAGTGGCTAAATGAGACTACAGAGGTTGTCGCGGACGTTAAACGCCATCACACCGAACATGGTAACTCATCTACTCACTAGTCCGCCTTTACAGCCTGTAGTTGTGTTTATACTCGTGCTCTTCCAAACTATTCTGACTTAAACTTTCCAACTTGTAGATTTATCAATTTATAGTATTTTTAGTGGTGGTGACGTTAGTCATGTGACCGTGGTGTAGTTTGTTGATAGCCTAACGTTAGCTTTTTACTTCTGGCGATTGCATTTATGCTTCAAAAATCATAAAAGTGGTCTTCATTTGTGAAGATTATCTTGCTGAACAAAACGTGTAAATATCATAAACTTTTGTTTGCCACAGAGCTTATTTTCTGCAATAATCCAAAATCCAATGCAAAAATCCCATAGGCTTTTTGTCGAGGGAACCAGGGCGATGCTAACTTCCGGGTTGGCCTACAAAAATACGTCATCCTTGTACCACTCTATTAATAACTGAAATTGCAAAATTACTTATTGAAAAATATCACTCTGGATTCATGGTGGGAAATGAATAACAGCCGCCAGCCAAATACTAGTATTTTGATTGTGGTCGGTTAGTTAGTTAGTTAGTTAATTTGTCTCAAAACGTAAGCTCAGCTGACTGACACATTATTACACAATCATAATTATGGAGATGATTCACAAATCTATATATCTCTCTCCTGATGACTCCTGGTCCCATAGACTCCTTGGTTCGGTGTATTGACGATGTGGTCAGTACAGCTGTGCGGCAACTGCAGTTGATCCAAATTGCCGCTGCACGAGTTCTTACTGAAACTAAAAAGATATTACACCTGTTCTTAGAGCTCTGCACGGTCTCCCAGTCAATTCTGGAATTGACTTTAAGATTATGCTACTCGTATATAAAGTCATTTTTGCTATTTTAATGTAAAGCACATTGTGGTGCTCTGTGTATGACGTGCTATACAAATCAAAGTTGACTTAACACTGATGTGAAATATATAGACAGAATCATTTATTTCAATGGTCCGTTTTCCCTGTTACGACCCTGGCTCAGAGAGAGATAACATAAAGGGACGCTGACAAAAACCTGAAGTTGCCAGAGGAAGTGGTTTATTAACTACAAATCATAACCAAAACCAAAAGGGGAAAAGAAAGATGGTGGCCAAGAACACTGCTCCTGCTGGCTGCTGGAAAGAGAAAGATCCCTCACATTCATCATTTATCAGAAATTGAGAATTGCCTGAATGTACAACAAACATTCATTTTGACATCAATAGATTGAGACCATTTATATTCAAAACTATGTTACACATAAGGGAGCACAAAAAGAAATAACCTCATGCTTGATGTTGAGGAGAGACAATTCCCTTCCAATTGTCCAACCCCAATACCATTAAAGGCTCATACTTTGATACTTTGCAAAGTTTACTCCCTCTCATTTGTTGCTCTGGTTCTCTAGGTTCATAAAGATGTCTGTCGGTTTTCCCATCCTGGAATGGCCATCCATACCCTGCGGGATATTAGTCTACTAAAGGGAGAGGACTTGGCCACAGTCTTCACCACCATCCGACACAACACCACTCAGCTCTATGGCTTATGAGTTTGAGAGTTAATACTAGATGGATAATTTAAAAAAAAAAAAAAAAAAACGATAAAATCTGTATTTTTAGAGCTGGTTTGTTTGAACTTGCCTTTTTAGTTTAAGGTTTGGCTTTATCAACCCTCCTTGTATAGTTGTATGAGGAGCAGATTTCAGATTTCAGAGCATGAAGCGCTCCATTTGACCTACACTCATTTTAAGAGGTCTAAAGGACTTAGGAACTGATTGAATAAAATGTGAAAAACAATGATTGGAATATCTTGTGGCTAATAGAGACACTGTATGTTATTGTTTATCTGTTTATACCATATGGATCATTGTTCTTCATTATAATAATTGATTTGCTCAGCATTATTGGTTGTTTTTCTGTGTTGCCATAATTTGACATCCTTTGTGTTCTGATTTGTGTGGATGTTTGTCTTTGACCATTGTAATATAGTTTTGTTTGGTACAGTGCAGACAAAGTAAAAGCCTTTAATCCTGCTTCTTCACCCTCAATGTGTGTTATTAAAGTATACTTTTTTACTCTCTTCTCATTAGAAGTTTATGTAATGTCTGTGCACTCTGCCTGAAGAACAGTGCACGTCCTTGCATTTCCTGCATTTGCAAGTCCCCACCAGCAAGAGTAGATTAACTGTCAACTTTAATATTCCCGGTTAATAACTGTGGCATGGAACATTTAGTACCAAATGGTAAATGAAGATGTTCTATAGAAAGCAGTAAAATATCCCCTGTAGTGGATTGTAGTGATGTACACGTGTGGAGGTTGCCTAGAGCGATGCTAATCCTCTACAAAAGTGAGAAAGGAAGTGGCTGTGGGACAGGTGCATTAGCTTGCTTTTATTCCTCCAAATGCATCACACCCATGTGGCTTGAGTGCTCTTACTTTGGGAGTGATAGTTTCTGTTGGTTAGTGTGCCATCTTTTTTTTTTAGGAAAATCGGAGAAGAGGATTAGAGTAGCATGAGTGGTAGATCGAATGGATAGAGGTGCTTCTGATAAATCAAGATTGATGAGAGGTGGCAAAATTTATGGATTACCTCTTGTTGCTAGGTTACCAGTGAAAGCCTTGTTTTCAAAGACCTACAATGTAGGTCAGCGCACACCATGTCCACGCCATATATGCACTTATTAGATGCCAATAAGACACTTGATGTAGCCAATGTTCTGTTTGTGTGCTACTGCAGTTGACCTTGTCACTGAGTTTGATACAGGAAGTTTGCGACCTTATTCTTGAAACCGGTAATTTGATGTTTTCACCATTAATTGAATAAAAACATACAAGTAGAGGCAGATAATGGGCTCTAGGTATAGTGTCAGCAGCAGTCAACCCAGGACTAAGAATAGAAGACTTAAATATGAGACAGAGAGACTGAGGTTAATGGAAGGTTTAATTAATCAGGCAAACGTGGGTCTCTGAAGTTTAAGATAACTAAGAAAACAAAAGAAAAGTGGTTCTGCCTCCAATATATGTATAGTGGTTCTGACTAAAGATGACTGTCCTTATGACGAAGGTAATCAGTTCAACGTTCTTACAAACTGTTCACTAGATCAGAATACATATAAACGTGATCAGTTGATTGACTCTGATGACACAACTATTAATTTTTTTTCTCTGGATAAAATTGAATTTATGAATTTTAGCGTACCAGAACAGTGTCCGGATACAGTGCTACAGAATATCAAAAATAGCTGACAACAGTTGTAAATTCTGACATGAAGGTGGGTCATTAATAAACTCCTAAAGAGATTAAAGTTTTCTAAAGATTTCCTAAGATTTCTAAAGTGGTATAGGCTGCATTCTCTCATTCTGCATTGTAATGTGACTAGTTTAGCCACAGTCTGAAAAGACTGTCTCTAGACTGTCTCTAAACCTCAGAGGTAAAGAATACAATTTATTTTGGAAGGGATGAGACCAACGTGTCTAAAGACTAATGACTAGCTTTCACTACTTTAATGATCATAATCTGATTCAGGGCAAATTAGGAACTTGTGTTCATGGTAGTCAAAATTGTGGTGGTTTCTCTGAAACAAGAAGAGAAAAAAAATAATTAAATTGATTGACTGAAGGGAACATGAATCATTCTCAACCCTATTTTTTTTATCATAAAATAATCAAAGTTGGGGGCACCTGCAGTGTTTCCAGGAAGTTGCTGTAGGATTTTCTGCAGCACCACACCGTACTCCTCAAAGTCCTCCTCTGTCATGGTGATGCCAAATTCGAAGGGTGCCCTGATCTATTCCGAGGAAAGAAAGACTATTAAGTAATTTTAAGTGTAATGGTTTCATATGGTATGATTGTCACTCACTGTAATATGATTTCCCTCTTGGGGTTGACCAAACTCTTCCATGGCTCGCCGGTTGACTCGGGGAGACTTCCCTTTGCTCTGTGATTGAAACAGGACAGAGAACCTCATATGTAACAACCTCGGCTTTACACAAGCCTTTGAGTCTTACATGGAAAGACTCATTGAGATGATAATAACACTGTTGCTGATACAAGCCTTGTGAAAGAAAAGGAAACATGATTAAAGGTAAAATAAAGATAAATGCATAAGAAAAATGAACAACCAAAGACGACTCAAGTTTAAGAATAAATATGGCACAACTTGGCTGTTATTGCGTCAACTTTTATGAGAGGCCAACCAACAGATACAACAAGATACACACAAGTACAAATTTTGATTTTGTTGAAATTATTTTTTCATTGTTACTTTCAGTATTTTCATAAAGACTCACTAAATCACTAAAATCCAAGTGAGTTGTATTAAACACACCTAAATTTTATCAATACAAGAATACCAGAATAAAAACATACTTGAGGTTTCTGAGAGGGGCTGAGAAAGCTGGAGCCTGCACTGGTTGACTTGCACCACAGAGCCAGAGAGCACATCAGAAACACCATCAGGCCCGTGTTTCTCTTCAAAGGCATGGTGGAGGAAGAAGGACGTTTCCACTGCTAGATCTGCTACACACAATGAGAACACAAGTTACAAGGCTAAATATTTACAAATCTTGTGTTTGCTTCCAATTAATAAATGACATTGACACTCACCTTCTACTCTTTGCCTTGAGTGATGATTTGGTGAAGCAGGTTCTTGCCATCTTTATATACCCTTCATCCTCTTCCTCTTAACTTTCATATGGGTTTGAAACGCCACGCAATTAGCCATGCTGTGATTGGAATATCTTGGCAGCAATGGACTGTTCAAATGCTTGACTTGATAACAAAGTAGGCATTGCTCTGTTGTAACCTGATGGCAGGCTTGCTGTTCATGGTCTTATCCATACAATGGGATGATGGAAACAATACCTGTGTTGCCATACGGATATTGATCAATTGGATTCATCTAACCTACCACTCTTTCCCACCACAATGCAATAATATTTGAGCTATTATTTCCAGGCCCAGAATTGTATTACACTAATCATGTAACTATTTGCAAACACTATGTACCCGGAGAGAAAACTGCCTTGAAATCATCATTGTGTCAATATTAAACATCCAACCAGCTCAACAGTAAACAATACTTTGACTTAATATTCCTTGAATAGTGAACACGTGGGAAGGAAGCACAACATGATGTTTACATTTTAGCACATCAACATGTCCAGACATTGCAGCCTAATTTTGAGAATTTAAAATAAAGTGATTCAACTTTTCTGTCCACTCTACAGGGTCTTATTCTGTACATATTTTATTGAATTTTTTTTGCAATTCAAGTACAAACAAATTTAACCCAGAGTATGTTGACCCATAGCCTCCTGCCATCCCACTACCCCTCCTATAAAATACCTATAACATTGCACCTTGATGAGGTTGTGTAAAACCATTACTGGTGTTCAAACCTCAATCAGTGCAGAATGAACATCAATAAAAATTATTTATATTCTCTCATTTCAGTGTAGAATTTGTAATGGAGAATTTACATACAATAGATTAACTCACATCCATGACATTTTAATGCAATGACCCAGATACTGTTCAGAGCCTCTCATCACCTTACCACAATAAGGCATCAGTATATGACATTTCACATCTGTCTTTCAGTTGAATATATCCACAGTCTGTCTCATGTGGACTCACAAGACTGTGGTTACTGAATGGCACCCCACTCTGAAAAATCCATGATTGTCAAGAGGACTAAAAACCCTTTTTAATAATCTCCTCACCCCTTCATGACTGAAGTGGATTTAATGGGTGAACCAAATAAGAATTCATCTGCTCAACCTATTTCATGGAACAAGCAGGTTGCGCTAATGTTTTGTCCACTCAGTGTATACATATTTCCATTTATAGGGCCTTTCAAACCTTCAGTAAAAAAGAAATAGGCCAAACCATGATGCTTACTATATGAGAGTGGGGTTACGTGGATAATGAAAAGGGACGGGTGGCCTATATCCAGGCCTAATACAGTTGTGCAAAAAAAAGCTGATTGCTAGAAATTGCCATCGCTGGGGTGAAGAAACAAAATTTGATTTTGGGGATTCATTTCCTGTCTGTCGTGGGTTTTTACCTCAGGAGATGTAAAAGACTATATCTTAAATTTTTCCTGAATATTGCACAACTGTCAGTGCTGTACTGCTGACCAGTGCCAATACTTTAATGAAAACCTTTTAAAGAATCGTCATGCAGAACAGCCTGTTTTTCCCATCTTCTGGCCAAGGCGCTAACTCTCTGTGTCTGTGTCTGTGTCTCTCTCTCTCTCTGTGTGTGTTTGGTTGTCCAAATTCCCCAAATAATATTATTTGTAAAGTCACTTTTCATAACAAAGTTATAAAGGAAAATACATGACATAGCTAAGATAAGAACCGCGGAGAAGTAAAGAATAGCATGTGAGAAGAAGGCAGTAGGGCAGAGTAGGATTCTCACATTTTATTACATTAGTAATAAACTGTGTACGCTACCACGTGTTTTGGACATGAGGACTAATATGTTCATAAAATCCACTAGATGGCGGTAAAGCAACATTTTGCAACCGTGTAAAACACCAAAGAAGACGTTGCTGCTCATTTAACACAGAGGAAGAAGAAAATGGTGACGATATAGCCGTACTGAAAAGAATTAAACATGGATAAAAAGAAGAAACATTTCGACGTGACTGCTTCATCTGTGAGTTGCCAAGCTAGCTGGCTCTAAAAACATGTT
Source organism: Gephyroberyx darwinii (assembly GCA_900660455.1). Classification (NCBI taxonomy): domain Eukaryota; kingdom Metazoa; phylum Chordata; class Actinopteri; order Trachichthyiformes; family Trachichthyidae; genus Gephyroberyx; species Gephyroberyx darwinii. The sequence continues at coordinate 29,110 of CABFOQ010052757.1, forward strand.
ATTGGCATCCCGTATTGCTGCATTACGTTTTATGTTAACAGCCTGCCTTGACAGTAACGTATACCAAGTTAGCTAGTGTTAGGCTAGCACATACTAATACTGCTAACTTAAGCCGAATTGAATTGCTAACGTTATTATTCTACCCGAATAATAACAATAACAATAACAATAACATTTCTTGTTTCTTACAGCTAGTAGACCTTAAAGCTGAACTGTACAGGAAGCAAGAACAATTCAAACAGGAAAAACTTGGGCAAGAAAATGCTGGCACAGGCTTAAAATTCAAAGCCAAGGTATGTATAATACGTAACGTTATAGGGGCAGGTCGATATGAAAGTACATTTCACCTGGCTGTATAATTACAGATGCAGTTTTATAACCAACATGTCTTTATGTTACTGGGTAGAAACCTAACGTATGGGTCAAACAGAACGTCGGGGTTTCAGCACGAGCTCAGAAAGATGTCGAGCAGCAGGCTGAGGAGGAGAGCAGCCTTGACAAGTCTAAGTGAGTTCAACATCTTATAGATTCACTATCATAACACACCAAACCAAACCCTGTCATGCTCCAGTTTCATTGGCATTTGTTTTCTCGCGATAGATGCAAGTTGGAGGAAAAGGCCAAACTCTACGAGCAGATGACAAAAGGAGACTTTCCTGGTTGGTGACCTATGAACTATGCCCTCCTGATATACTGATATTTGTGTTAAATGCTGTCAGACAAAATGTTAATGGTGTATATGAAGAGCATTGGCTTGGGGCAGGATGTTGAATAGATGCTTTCTTATCTGACTTTGCATTTGCGCGTCTTCTGATGTGTCAGATGAAGAGACAGAGGGGCTATTTCTGGTTGATTTCACCCAGAAGATTATTGACCAGAAGAGAGAAACCCTGGCACAGAGGGACAGAGCAGATGAAGAAAGAGACAGCTCGTCACCTATTCCAGCACCGCACAACCCGGATGAGGAATGGTACAGTCTGATCAGTATTCAAGCTCCAAATCAACTGAACGTAGCACTATAGGCATTTATCTGTTTATTTGATTCCCCTTTAGCTGTTTTATTTTGGCACTATTTGTTTCTCTAAAATGTACTTAATTTCTGTTATTAATATTGTATAGGACTACATTAACTACTATGTAACTGTACTCAATACAACATGGAATAATTCACATTGCCTTAATACTACCACCTCCCCCACTATTGCCACTTATAATAATGATAATAATAATAATAATACCAATAATAATAATAATAATAACGACACAAAATGTGAAAATAGATTAATTACATAATTATGCTAATAATTGAAGTATTACTACTAAGATCATTTAAAATCTAGAAGTGCATTGTTCTTCTGCCTTCTCTCTGTAGGGTGGACTATGTGGATGCTTTAGGACGATCTCGGAGATGCATGAAGAAGGACCTGCCAGAATTTAAGAAAATGGACCAAGATCTTGGAGGAAAAAGGTAAATATTTCACAAACAGAAACAGTTTAAAGGTGTCGAGGGTCATGGCTTCTTAGAAGACTAGGTGTAAAACTGGGGACTGCAATGTTTGGTGATTTATTATTCCATGTAGAAATGCCTCAACTGAGAAGAGCTTACTATCAGAGGACATGCGTCGAGAGCTTCAGAGGCAGGAATGGGAGAGGGAGGAAGAGGAAGCTTTAAAGAGGCCTGTCGGACCAATCCACTATGAGGACATCAGGGGCCAAGGTTAGCATCATAGCATTTCCAAAACCTTTCTGCACGCATTTGTAATTTAAGGATTGGATTGTAAGTCTTGCATTAAAAAAGACATTTCCTCTATTTTTTCATGTAGAGGCCAGGGAGCTCGGCGTGGGTTACTTTGCGTTCTCTCAGGATAAAGAGCATCGCAGAAAACAGAGAGAAACTCTAGACATGCTCAGAGACCAGGTGAGCAGCTAAATGGATAGGTATAAAACACAGAAAATCTTATTTTATGTGTCTGCTTAAAAAAAAATCACCCTTCTCAACCAGCCCTCCTCTGACCACTACCCTCCCCACAACCATGCTCTCACATGCCTGCATACATTCACATGTGCACACACACACCACACCAAACCGCACCACACTGGACTGACAGACCATGCTAATCTGCACATGAATAATGGCATATGGTATTCAGCCATCTATCTGTCAAACTAGTTAGATTTTACGCATGTCATTCATTATCAACCTTCTTTTACTTTCTACATTAACTGTTTCCCACTATGCCAGTGCTGCTGCACTAGAACATTTCTTCAACTGTACATGTGAACTGTGTTGTTTGTTTGCAATGTTTGTTCTACTGTCAAACAAAGCATCTTGTCTATACTATATCTGAGGTCCTGTAATGCTTTATCCTGCACTTAGTGTGGTGTTCCTGTATTTCACTATTCTCTAATGTGACGGCAAGGTCAAATTCCTTGTGTACCCATTGTACTGGGTAAAAAAAGTGATTCTAATTCTGAACAGATTATTGATGCCTCTCACATTTTCCTACCTGCCTTTTTCTTCTGTCCTGTCCTCCAGACAACAGATCAGCGCAGTAAGAGGGAACTGCTAAAGGAAAAAAGGAAGTCCATCCTGCAGGCTCGATTGGCCAAGGTGAGGCAGAGGAAGATGAAAAAGTCTAAGCTGGATGGCACTGAGGAAGAGCAGAGAGAAGAGGAAATTGAAGGTTAGAATCTACCCCTACTCTGCATCAAATGCAATTTAATTTTTTTTTTAATGAATGCTAATGGGAGTTTTTTATAAATTGTTTCTCCTAGAAGAGGAGGATGAGTCGATAGGGCCCTCACCTCCATCAGAGGAGGCTCCAGAGGTCAGTACATGGAAGAAGGTGGAGGTGGAGATCCAGGAAAGGAAGGATTCCAAGCCTGGAGTTCCCCATGTCAGAGAGTGGGACAGGGGCAAAGGTAGACCTGATCACTCTTTCTATTGCAAATATCTATGGAACAGTCTAAATGAATCTCCTCACTGTTGTTGTTAGTCTTTTGAACCTGGAAACCTGTTGCTTACAGGTCTAAAAACAATCTTGACAAAACTGTCAGTTCTTTAACAACGCCTGTTTTATTTACTTTAGAATTTTTGCTTGGTGACTGGACAAGTCGGCGTCGGGAAGAGCGAGATTCAGAATTTGCCCCGCCGTCTGCATATTTTAGCGAGGAGAGGAGACCAAGACATGGAAAGACTGTCATTCAGGAGGAGAAGAAAGCCAAAATGTCCTTTAAGTGGTCAAATGGTCCAGGAAGACTCTCTGAGAGCAAGGGAGAACCACAACCCATCCCTCAGCCTAGACCTTTACCTTCCCAACCTCAGCAAAAACCAACCCCTATGCAGCCCCAAACTACGTTACAGACACCACCCACAGATACCCCGTCTGATTCAGCTCCAAAGTCTAACCCTCAAACTCAGTATTCCTCTTCGGCAACATGCCCTCAGTTTTCGGCCCCCTTTGAACCCCGATTTCCCCCTCCTCCGTTCTATCCCCAGTTTCCTCCTCCACCTCACCAGCTTCCCCAGTTTCCCCCACAGTACCATAACCAGTATACGCCCCATTATCCACCTCTGCTGCAGAGCCAGTCTCATTCTCAGCATCCACCCCAGCCAGAAGCCCTGCACCAGGCCCAGTGCCCCCCACAGGCCCCTTCTCAGAGTCTGGATGATATGCTGTCCTTCTACAAGAACTCTGCTTGATCTTAAATATCTGCTGTTTGCGGTGTAGTGAGTTTAACAATGTTTTGAGTGTAAATACTGTATCATGATCTATTTTCTCTCTTAAGTGGATCAAAGAACTTAATCTCTGCTCTGTAGATTGTACATTTATTAAAGGTTAAGAACCTAGGTTGACATTGTTCTGAATTTTCTGTTTCTTTTTGTCATTGTGAAAACACTGAAGATGATTTTCCTTATGTTTCAGCTCGAGTGATGGGTTGTTTCAAATGAAGATATGCCACATTATGCAGCCATTATTTTTTTCATGTCAGAAAGATTGTTGCTCAAGTATGGAAGTCTCTGAACTACTATACATGTAAAACCTCCACATTAGATGAATGTATATATGAAAGCTGGAAGACAAACAGGCTAGATGTTCATTAACAGATTAATGAAGATGAAGATACGGAAAGCAAAACCCCACTAGGTGGTGCTGTGTCCTTTCTTTTAGCTCCCAAAACTCTTGCCAAGAGGATGTCTACAAGTGACCCCGCTGTTTATTTAAAGAAATCATGCAATCTAGTTAGAGGTGCATTTATGCTCGCAAAGACTATAACTGCCTATTGTGCCTGCTACCAAGGAGGATATTTCTACTAGAAGATTTTATCAAGGTGACAATAACATCACCTAAACAAGCCTTTAAATCAAATTAGTCTGCTGTCCATGTCCCCGTCAGAGCTCTCAGGACCCATTCCGTCTGGTGAAATATAACACAGACCTCCGCCCCAGTCCTGGTCCAGAGGCACCATGTGGGACCTGGAACACTTTTGGTAGGACACAGAGGGGAACCATTCAGAAGTTATCCAGTGGTCTGAATATAAAGAGCTGGAATTATAACTTGACTGCAGATCAAAGACTAGGTTACCCATTACCTAGATATCACCTGTTTCCTCTCTCACGCAGGAGAATAGGTAGTTTAGTGCTTTGTGTGTTTTGTGGATCTCCTGTATGAAGAGGTGGGTCTCTTCCTGGTTTGGTGGGATTGCTGACCCCCATGTGACCTTAACCGCTGTGTTTTTTCCCCTCTTTGTTTCTGTGGCCTCGAGTTAGACCAGTCCAAGCAGAATGGGAAATACACACTCAGACAGCCACAGCCACTGTCCCCTTGCGCGCGCGCGTGTGTGTGTGTGTGTGCTTGCGAAATATTGTGGGTATGTGAAATTATATGTGTTTGTCGGCATTGTCGAACACAATTTGCTGCCTGAGTAAATTTGCTGCCTGGGAGGTTAGATGACGCTGATGCAGTGACGGGACAGAGTGATGGTCATACAGGGGGTTTTAATATGCACATACATGCATACGTAATGCAGCAGAGGCTCGATACTCATAACAATAAAGAAAAGCCCAATTTAATAAAGGTTACGACTGAATAATTCAACCCTAATAAGAGCATGCTATGGCTGCACCGGTGGCCTGAATGTGTTTATGGTTAGCACCTTTGTTTTCCTCCTCAAGCATCATTGGTTGTTTCTGGAAAACCAAATGAAGTGATTTCTTCTTGTTCTGTCATCCCTACCGCCGCCCCTACTGTATGCTGGGGGAAGACTGGTAGCTTGCTGGTAGTAAGTTAAATGGGTACAGTTTCAGCCAGCTCCTGAAGCAAACTGCTACATCAAAGGTTAACTTCACAAAGGGCAACTTCCTGCCTCAAGACTACAAACTGGGGTGAGTCGACCTGCCCCACCCTCCCTGCAAACTGCCTCCTTCCTCCAGAGATATGATAGATAGATAGTTAGATAGATAGATAGATAGATAGATAGATAGTTAGTTAGTTAGTTAGTTAGATAGATAGATAGATAGATAGATAGATAGTTAGTTAGTTAGTTAGTTAGTTAGTTAGTTAGATAGATAGATAGCTCCCATGACCAGCCCCTACAGAGGTTGAAACGTGCACCCACACACACACACACACACACACACACACACCTAATTTATAATGGGTAGACTGATCTCTGTAGGTCACTGAAAGGCACTGCCCTGGATTATGTGGCATCCAGAATGTCAGACTGAGCGTTCACCCTGAAGAGCCAGAGGCAACAGTTCAGAGCCGAACGCTTACTGCGTGTAGAGCCACCAGACCATGATCGAATAACACCAGAGAAAAAAATGTGACTTACTGACTCACCAATGTGATGACTAATCAGTTTTCAGGGACAGAAAGGTGTGTCCCATTGACAGGTCTGCCTTCCCCTTAGGGACCAGCTGAGAAATGATTTCTACATTTGGTTTAGACAATTTAATTCTACCATGGCTGATGAAAAAAGCAACCTAGAGTGTTTCCGTGATAGAAAATAAATGACTCTTTGCATGTGAAAACCAGTTTAGACCTAGTACCGTGTAATTCGTATTATTTTTGATACTGCATCATAGATGTTGTACACACACACACACACACACTGTAGGTGGAAATTTACTCTAGATGCTCTTTACAGTTGTGCACCTATAAAGCCAGTCAGGGTGCACACAGGAGCTAATGGAGCCTTTACGAGGAGGGTTATGGGTTGAAGATGGTGTCTGACACTTATTCCTTGGTAATCCCATTTTATATCCTCTAGCCCCGAACAGGCAATCAATGCTCTCTTTGTGGCACTGCAAAGCCCTGATTCTGGGAGGGAGGATCAGGGCTTGCCCCTTGTGAATGCAATTTTACTGGCATGAAAGGCAAACAAGCAATTCTGAAGCACAAGAGGCCGCAATGGTGGTTGTCTTACTACCTGTAAGATGAAAGATCTAACATGCTAAGGTAGAATAAACCAATTCACCGAGGGATCAGAGAGACCAGAACTGTTCCACAGGGCTTCAGATAGTAGAGATAGTGGTGAGTTTCCCTGAGGGGCAGGTTATATTGGACAGTCTGGAGCTGCCTTGGGTTATGTCTGTATTGATCCTCATCTATAAATGCTTTGTTTTACTGACGGCCCTTTCAACACAAATTTATAAAGTCACCAGCCAGGGACAGTAGCAGCAGCAATGACAGAAATTGTTATTTAGTGTGTCGTTAGAAGAGTGACTCGAAACACAATAATTGTGTGCAACCAAGCAGAGAACTGGTGTTTTTGCATTGGTTTTGAGGATAAAACCATTTATCCATGTTAATATGAGAATTGAAACATCAGTCAGGGTCTCTGAAACATCTAACACACACATACTAGATTTGATGGGCAATGTAGAGTCTCCAATCCACCTGAATTGCATGTCTTTGGACTAATTAAAATATTGATACTTAAGCTACACAAGTTTTCTGATAAGTTTTATTGTCTTCTTGAAATACAGTAAGTAGCATGACAGAATGTCTTTTGGCACCTTGCAAGCTAACAGAACGGAGAAGTGGACTCTGGTGAGAAGCTTAATTAAGAAACACACACAAGGAATTAAGCTTCTACTGTGTTATGTTTGGTGGTTTTATGAGATCTACGTGTGTGTTAATCTCCAAGGAGGAGTTGAATGTGGAATGTGTTATTTTTAATTGTTAACATGCTGTCATTCTCCCCTCTGTTTCAATAGCTCTAAAATTACGTGTACGTGCTTTTCTGACTTGGAGAAAGCTACTCATAATTTCATCTCATACTGACTATTGTAAATCTCCGTATGCCTGCCACAACCATTAAGTGTTTTCTTGTCTGGAACCAGTTCAGACTGCTTTTAACTCTCACTAACAGCAAATATTGTATAACTCTTTAGCATTATACTGGCTTCCAGGTGAATTTAGTATTGATTTTAAGATTTCATTTAAGGTTTTTAAAGTCATCAATGTCTTGACCCCAGCTTATATTATGTTGTTTTTGATTCCCTATTTACAGAAGTGTGGTCTTAAAGCTACAGATAAACCTCTTTTATCAAAGTCTCACTCAAAGGAAAAAGTGAGTGTGCATTTGTGAAACTTTGGTACAACCTGCATGAGCAAACATGATTGGGATTCTCTGTATCTTCTTCGAAGACAGAAATAAAAGTAACATTTTATAAACTTCCTTCATAACTTGTTATTGCCCTGATTGTGCTGTAGCAGTTTTGTTATTTTGTTTGTTGATCCAGTATGGCGTTGTGAGTTTTGATGATGGATAATGGAGCCAGCAGTCTTTATTCTAGAAGTTTCTAGAAGAATTCTATACAGATAAAGTTTTCATTATTTTTTCCTGTCCTTCTTCCACCCTTCTGTGTTCAAGTCTTCATGCTACTTCTGTCTCTTCTTATTGATGTGTAAAAATGTTCTGGTATTGTTGACTAATACTAATATCAACAATTCATGCAGCTCAGTGCACCTCTAATAATAGCATCTATCCTGGGATGGGCAATTTATGAGTTTGATTCTGACTCCCGGTTTGTGTGTTCAGTCCTCAGTTGGGTCGTTGAAACATTATAAAATTGCTCCAGGCCTCGTTGCACTTTGGCCAGCTGCAACCATGCACAGATTCTAGGGAAAACCTGTGAGATGATGCAAGCAGCGCAAGTGCAAATGAAGCAGTGGATTGGGTATGTATAAAAAATATCCAAATATATAAGATAAATAAATCAATAAATAAATAATCATAATACAGAAAATATAATTAGTGAAATGTATAATGTATAATCATTTTTTTAATGTCCAACATAGAAGGCACAGGTTAACTTTAAGGGCTCAAAAAATCTCATATCAATAGCATATGTTATTTTTCATGAAAGTTTGATTTAGTCAGCCTTTAAAACAGGAAGTTGTATTTGTAAAACAGAAGAACACACCTAAACTAGTATAAAATAACACTATTAAACTGCTGAGATATTGTAGATTGAAGATGAGTTCTTCAGTCAAGTGATAAATAGGGAGTCTTTTTGTCTGGGAAGAACAAAGGAGAGAGGTGTGGCAAATGTAAAGTTCATTAAAGTGTATTAAGTTTCCTTTTTGATATGCAATCAGATTTATTCCTTTAAATTACTTTCACATTCTACACTGTCTCTCCAAAGCTGGACAGCTATGGTTTCATTTCCTTTCCTTTCACCACGACAAGATAACATGACAAGATGCTCGCTTTGGGATGCAAGTTGT
>CABFOQ010052757.1:38212-55959 GCA_900660455.1 Gephyroberyx darwinii
TTATTAACAATAATAACAACAACAACAACAATAATAATAATAATAATAATAATAATAATAATAATAATAATAATAATAATAATAAAACAGCAGCCCCCCCACACAACAAAAAGGATTAGGGAATGCACATATAATCTGGAGGTCAAAATCTGTGCATGACCCTTCCCTACACCTGCTCACACATAAGCTGCTAATCAAACCAACTGATCAGCCACATTTTTCAGCAAACAACTACAGCATGGTAAAACACAAACACAAACACAAACAGAGAGAGAGAGAGAGAGAGAGAGAGAGAGCAACACACTAAGAAACAGAGACAGAGTTTTATGACCGCATGCTTTCAAACCAGATATGTGACCATAGGGCGGACAATTAAAATGCCTTATTGCCTTGACATCCCACACTGCACAATGAAAGCACTGTTTTTGCTGTTGTAGGATTCTTTAATGGTTCATCAGTGAATAGCATCTTCCGCTGGTGTGTATCACCACCTCCACATTGTGAGCTGATGTGCTTCAGATGGTGGCCCAGGTCCCTCCTCAACATCACCCCACGGTGAGCTGTAATGAGTTGGTGTGTGTAATGAGAGCTAATGCTGCCACAGCTATTGAGCCCCTCTTGCCACCAGGCCATAACGCTGCTCCTGCTGTGTTGTGTCAAACAGCCACATGTAAAACAGACTGGTACCAGTGTGCTGATGGCAGACCTACTGCAGCGTCTCCCCGGTAGCAGATGGATCAGCGAAAGAAGGACAAAGACCCTGTGGATTCTCTAATGACTGCATTTGGCTACAGTCCAACTCACAACATGGGGCTGCTGAATTTATGTTGTAAATAACATCTTCACTCTCTGTTAACACATATTGTAAGTGTTTACTTCAACCCAAGTCAAGGTATTTCAGTATCTTGTTATATTAAAAGGTGCATTGCTTTTAATCCTCTAGATATTTGACCAGGTTCCAGTTTAATTCCTTAATCAATTAGTCTCTTCAAAATAGGCTACATTCATTATTTAAGTTGTTGGCTACCTTGAAGAAGCCAATCAATGCGTTTAAAATGCTGAGACATATTAAGTAGTGTAAGTGGTGTTTGTGTACTACTGATCTCAGAGCTAGTAGGGGAATTTGTCTGCTGGGCAGTCTACGTGTCGTCTGACAGGTCCCGCTCCTCATGGCGGTGGATAAAGATATTAGCTGAGTGCTGAGCGCTGTTGACACTGCATGCACACTCGTAATGGCCTCATAAATTGTGGCTGTGTGAAAGGGAAAAGGGACAGAAAAAGGAGGGAAAGGGGATGTAGAGTCATTGGCAGTCCACTCTCACTCTCTCTCTGGCTCTATCTACACTGGGAAAACCATCCGGCATGTTCTCTGCCTGGTGTCAACCGATACAACAAATAGGCCTGCAAGTAATAAGCATTTGAAATTCATGTTTACTCTACACTTTAGAAGTTTTTAGCTCTTTCTATTTTAGGGTTATGCATATTTAGTAAATTGATACCCCATTTTGGATACCCTGCTCTCCTAAGGTCTTTGATCAACCAATGAATACATTACTTTCTAGAAAATGTCTTTATTTTATACGCCAATCCACCAATTTGACAGAAAAGTGGATACCCTGCTCTCCTAATGCCTTTAATGACCCATTGTAAGCTTTATTTCAATAAAATGTCTTTAATTTGAGAGCCACAATGCACAAATCCCATACTGCAATACATTTATTTCACATATTCTTCAGAATATGTTTAAAGCTATGTTTCAAAATGTACAAATATTTGTACATGTAGATGACATTCATTCAAAATAGATTTTGGATTGGAAATACATACTGGAAATAAATGTTCTTCCTGTGCCTTGTTGACAACAGATACATTTATCCAAAATATATTTTAGCCATTCAAAATATATTTCAAAGGAATATCATCTACATGTACAAAAATCATTTTTTGCTAATTTATATTAAATGTATTTTGAAATGTATCTTTTAAAATATTCAGATTTTTGAATTTTGTTTTTGTCCACGGTCCATCCTGAAGAAGCACCCCCTCCTCCTGCTCCTCCACTGCATAACAGTGAACAATTAGCTTTGCTAGCCTGTTGTTTACCTAGTTGGATATGTCACCCTGTAATCTCTGAACCAGTGGCCTGCTTGTGTCATTTATCACTAAACCATGGCAATAAAACTGTTCTCTTTACGGAGAGATTCTGATGACACTCAGTCTGTTGTCAGTGTACCGGTGCTGCTGGCCGTTTGCCACCTCTGACAATAGCATGAAATACCAAATGACAAATATTAATCTCCCAGTTTACATTTCCAAAAATGTGGTGTGGTTTGATTTGGATGAGGCTTGCATCCCAAGTGTAAACAGGGCTTCTCTCTCTCTTTCAAAGCTGCCTGATCTACAAGTTTGGTGTTTCTCTCGCTAATAGCCCAGTGAGATTACTGTAGGTCCCACATTCTGATTAAACCATAAAACAAATTACTTTAAGCTCCTGACCTCCAGTATGTTCAGAAGTTTTGCATTCCACTCGATTTGTACCAGCGAGCACGGGGCGGCAGTTGAATAATAAATGTGCTCAGTGTTGCCAGTCCAGGTTAATGATCTGAAGGTGATAGTGATATGTGACTGTCTGTGACTCTGCCTAAATTAGATGCTGTAAAGAGAGTAAAGCAGAAACACATATTTCACAGCAGCACAGATGTCACTCTTCCACGCTCCAAAGTCACACGGCCAGTATTGATTGTTTTCCAGGGGCCACTTGCATCTCAATGTGTCCAATGTGTCCTTCAATGTGTCCTGTGTGAGATTAATGTTGCCTCTAAAAAACACATTTATACATCTCTGCCCCTCTTCATTATAAATGTAACTTGAATGACAGTTTGCCAAGCCAAAGTAAATATTTTAAGTAAAGTATACAGCAGCTTCACCGCTAACATCACAACAATCACAAAGTAAACAAACAAACAAAAAACAAGAAAAAAGCACTGGCATCACTAACCATTTTATTTAGAATGAAATACATTTTGGAAACAAATTTACCATATAAATATTTTTTTAAGAGTATAGTGAAAACATCATTTATTTTCTGGTTATCTTGTTGATAATCAAGGCACTACTGATTCGATAAAACAAGGAAATGCATGCAGTAGTTGGATTATCTTGTTAAGTGATGAAGAGTGTGATAAAGGCAGATAAATGAACGCCCTTAAACATCGGTTTTGTTTTCCCTTTCCCATGGTAATGTATCTAGAAAACAAGTGACACCCTGATTTATCTTTGCCTAAAGACTTTCTATTCATCATGCTGTAAGGGGTATAAAACTTACTCCATGATTATGCCAAGATCAATCCTTCCTTTCTACCAGGTTGGCTCTACCTACTGACTCCTGACGTCTTTATTGAGCTGCTGGGATTTTGTATTTTAGTGTTAAATGAGCATCCATTACCTGAACATTTAAACTGTCCAATGCATTTGCATGAACACACAGGCACATTACTGAAGACACACATAACACCCATGACAGAGGGTCAATTCAGATTAATCCAGTGTGGTTTTATGGAGATGCGTAATCGGTGCTCACATAAATATGGTCATTATACTTATTGCTTCCCATAACAGATAGGGGTATTGTTCCATTTCAATTAATAACCCTCACTTAAATCAACAGTGATTAATGTGATAAAAGTCAAGGTCACTGAGTAAATTAGCACAGGAGTTTTAATGTACATTACACTGTTGCTCACCTCTCCATATGAAATGTTCAGTGTTGAAGGCCATAATACTGATGCTCATTGCATAAAATATTAGAAACACCTTCTAAATGGCCTTCAGGTTTGAAAATCCTTATTTAATCTTGCTCCTCTTCATCTACATCTTCTCTCCATGAGTGAAGTGGATTTTTAAAAGTGAAATCAAAGACGGATCATAGCTTTAATCTGGTCATTCAATGTATGTTCCTCATGTTTTTATACTTTTATACTTCTGCAGATCAGCAATAAACCATGACACAGACACTGTTGCCTTGAGGCTTTGGCTAAAATATTCCCTTAACAGTGCAAACAGCTCTATTCCCATTGTCCATTGTTTATTGTACTGAGTAAAAGCTGCATGTTGTTATTGGTTCCTATTTAAGTCAATAGCTCTTCTACACTACTTTGAGTGCCACATGATGTTAGTGAAGGAAAGCTTTACATCTTAAACAATGTAATGGATGAAGAGCATGGACAGTCCACACATGACATGGTGTGAACAGGGATTTGAACAAACAAACAAATAAACAAACAAACAAACAAACAAACAAACAAACAAACAAACAAACAAACAAAGACAGATAGATAGATAGATAGATAGATAGATAGATAGATAGATAGATAGAGAGATGCAAACAAACAAAAAATATTTTTTCTGCACCTCATGCATCCGATATTTAAAACGTTTCCTTGTCAAAAGTAAAACCATTGTACACTTGTCAGAAAGGTCTCACAGAAGAACAAAACAGCCCTCCAGCTGTGTTTTCTTCCTTGCAATGATGTGATGTGAAACTATAATTAGACTGCCATGACACAACAGTTTGTTCCTGCACCCTCACTGACTTTAAAGTTTACAGCAAAAGACAGGACAACCCAACAATACTTTCAAAGCAAAACAAAAAGGTGTTAGTGTGTTTGTGATTGGGTGCAAGTGGAAATGGATGTTCACTTAACAGTAATAGTCACATAGTTACTCTCAGGATCCAACTAGTCATTATTACAGCACAAGGACTGAGTTTCTAAGTAGTGTGGCTTTGTGGGAAAATAATTTGAGATGGCGCAAGCTCACACTCTGGATACAAAGACAGAATGACAGAGAAATGTGAACTGACACTGACACACATCAAACACTTAACAAGCTAAAAACACATCCACTATAATGCATTATTCATAAAGGCCAAACACAGTAGGTATACAGCTTATTCCACATATATAGGAACTTAATGGAACCCAATTCTTGGAGAGTAATCCAAGTGGAAATAAAGCTAGTAAAAGGACACAAAGAATGAGACAGAAACTGTTTTTAAGGTTGGTAACACCCTCCCTGCTCTAGTTTTGCTGAAAGACTTGAAAACAGTCACAGGAAGGCGTATATCAAGATGGAGTTCCTTTTTTAAGCCACAGTCTCATTGTTTTACCTCAGAGCAGGAGAGAGGAGGAGAAGCTCTTTCCTAGCCTGACGCAAACAGGAGACAGAGATGGACCATGGTGTTCAGATTATAGTCTTTTTTTAGTCTGCTACCAAAACCTTGCTGACAACACTCTCACTGTACATGTTCAATACATCATGATTGTACAAATGTCTCATCTGGACTTATTATATCCCAAACCATGAGAGAGAGACATATGGATAAAACACAGTTAATTGATTAGGTTTAGAACTCTCAGTGAATGCCTCTTCCTCCAATAAGAGCCTACACACACACACACATACACACACACACACACACACAGCCGCAACAGTTATAGCAAGAAGGAAATACTAACAGACTACTTGACCCTCTTTAAAATTAATTTTGTGTGTGTGTGTGTGTGTGTGCGTGCGTGCAGGACACAACCCATTTTAAAACATGTTTTCATGTTTGCCGTGTGTGCTTTGCAGCCCCCTGTTTGTCAGGAGATCCGTCATTATTCTCTCAAGCTGTAGACTGCAGAGCCCACCTTCCTCCCCTTTATTGACTCGATATGAAAACACACATAATGTTTTTCAATGAGCCAAACAATGTTTTACTGGCAATGTTGTTGTAGCCTCAGCAAGAGTAGCACACTGAAAGAAATAGTTGTAGTACCTGCAATTAAAGTGTATTAAACTGTTATTGTTATATTACATTACATTACATTACAGTCATTTAGCAGACACTTTTATCCAAAGTGACTTACAATAAGTGCATTCAACATAGGTATACAATAGAACTACTAGTCACCAGAAATCATAAGTGCATTTCCTTCCTAAACAAGCATCTAAGAGCAGAACCAGTGCTAAGGTAAAAGAGTTAGATACCTACTTTTTATTTAAACAAATGAGACAAATAAGTGAATCAAATAAACAAGAGCTAAGAGGAAGGGTCAGGATAGTGTTTCATGAAGAGGTGGGTCTTCAGCCTGTGGTGAAAGATGGGCAGCTGTACTGCTGTCCTGACATCAGTGGGGAGTTCATTCCACCACTGTGGGGCCAGGACAGAGAAGAGTAACCAGGTAGATCGGCCACAGGGGCCTCTGAGCGACGGGGCAACCAGTCGCCTCGAGGCAGCAGTTATAGCAGTAACAGTTTTCCACTTTTAAGCTTTCTTTCAGGTTTTGCAATAGGCCATGTGGGACAGGGCAAGACATTATGATCTATTTAATGCAGTAAAACATCAGAGAACCTTGTGGACAGTGTGTTTGCTATACTAGTGTATGGACTAATGTGTCTGTTTTACATGTTGTATTACATCTGGAGCAATTCCTCACGCAGCTGTGACGTTTGATTTTTGACCTTGAGGTGTTATAAGAAGAGAGATTGACATGGCGTCATTGTCTTGTACAGGCTGTTGATCTGGCTGTGTGCGCGGTCACATGAGGACAGAAAGCCTCTGGTGCGTGGGAAATGCTTCAGTCTCAGCTTTGATGTCCCTAGCTCGGCTAGGCGTAGCCTCACATTGAACCACATGTAGCGGTGAGTAACACGAGGATTACGTCTGTGAACATGACACTCATCTTTCACAGAATGAAACAGAGAAATTTGAGGTGTGAGGTCAGTCCATTTACCATGCGAATGACTAAAGGATTAAAGAGTACCTGTGTGTCCGGGGTACTCCCTCCTCCTGTGACTGTGCAAGACGATTTGTCATCCAGCACTCAAGTGAATTTGTACCACCAAGTCAAGACTCTTCTCCCTCTTCTTCTGGTGGAATGCTCTAACTACCACAATCACCCCATCTTCTGTCTCATGGTGTTCAGTTTGAGTCTCATTTTCAGCCGTTTTAAACTAGGGTGTATGCTCATGTTCATCCTAATGTTTGCTCATATTGCATGAACTCACTGTTTGTCATAGAGAGAAAAAATACTTTTACTGTAATTTTTTCCCACTGACCACAATTCAGGAGTAAAAATAGATTACCTTACTTCATTGTGAATGAGTCATAACAATCCAAGGGGTTAAACGTGAGCATGATGTCCATAAGTTGCTACGGATGTGAAGTTGGGTTGTGCAGGAAAAGGGAGAACAATTTCCTGTTATGTAGAAGTGGGACTGCCCTGCACCAATCAGACATCAGGACAGGAAAACAAGGTTGGTGTAGGGCTGCTGGTTTAGGATCACTTATGTCTAAGGGTTTATTATGAATGAGACATAATATAATAATGAGGCTTGATAATAACACTATCAGCCAGGTCCAAGTGGCAACACTTACTGGGCTTCAAAATGTTTTCACCTTTCAGGAAGTCCCATAGGAAAGCAAAATCCAAGAAGCAATATCATACCTTTGATGTCTCCTAGACACAAATGAGCTCTTTAAGATGAGACTAAAGCCATTTTAGTGATGTCAAATAAGTATTTTCTAACTTCTGTATATGAAACCATGAGATTAGAGAAAGATGTCAAAGAAAACACAACGCTGTTGCATTTTCCTATTGAAGCCATGGGGCCAACAGACTTCTATGTGACTTCACATTTATCTCATAAAGTTTCACGAATCCTTTCTCCCATGCGTCCTGGTGTCTTGTCTAAAAGGCGCAAACCACATAACCGCAACGTGCTGGGTTTGAATCCGGCCTGGGACCTATGTCATCTGATCTGTCCTCTCTCTCTCTCTCTCTCTCTCTACTGCTAGCTATCAAATAAAGGCAAGAAAAGAAATCCTGAAAAAAGAATAATTCAAAATCTCTGTTGTCTCCTCATTTCCCCTAAGAGGGTTTTAGGAGAAACATTTCGGGTGAAGGTGAAATTGAGATCTCCCCTATTTCTCAGGAGATAAACAAAAGACGACTCTGGGCAAAATATTGTGAGATCGAAAATCTGGGACGATAAGTGCTTTTCTTTTCTTCTCTTTTTAAAATTAAAAAAATAAATAAAAAATAAATCATTTTTTTTTTGTTATTCATTTTTTTACGTGCGTGTGTTCGGAAAAGAAATGTGCATATAATCACTAAGTGAATAGTGATAGAACTAAGTGATACAACTGAACACGCGGGGTGTCTCAAATATGCACGTGTACTATAAAGTAAAGGATTTAATTTACTTCAACTTGGAGAAACCTGTGTTACAACTGTCACCGTACTACAAGCACGTATAACTAAATCATCTCGACTATCTTTAACACCTCAAATATCCAGATGCTTCAGTAGCACAAAACCCTCCCATGCCATAATCAATTGCGTGTCACGTGTTAAAGTTATAAGTAGCCTATGCATCCCGTATAGACTGGTGTTTGTTTGGTGCACACTTGAAACTGGACCTACTGGGGCGAGCTACTGGTGCTGCTACCAAAGAGGAAGCATGAAGTGGGAGAACTGGGGACAGAGGCTCTGCCTTTGGCTGCCAGTCGCGTCCACCGCACTGTACGATGCACAAACCATCAGCGCAGGACCGACTCACTGTCAGAGGAAGAACAGCCGCCACAGCCTTACAGATTAACTCTCTGGTTCAGTAGTTCAAGTTTTGGTGCAGTTCTCTTTGTCGCTATTTTTATTGAGTATTGCTGCTTTTGAGGGCGAGCCGCGCTGATGTTGGAGATGGTTGCTGCCCCAAAATGAACACAGGTAGGTGATAACTTATCTGAAATGATGTAGATAATTTTGAGCTGCAGTGTTTCAGTATTTGTTAAATATTTTATAGATTTTGGAGGCAGTTAATAACAACGCAGGGAGCTGGGGAGCGACACACACACACACACAGAGAGAGAGAGAGAGAGAGAGAGAGATAGGGGATGTTTTATTTTACATTTTAGTTTTGGTGCCTAGGGACACTTCAGTTTGTGTTGGCCAACAGTCACTTTTGTCCCCTATTGCTGTGTAAAAACTCAAACGAGCATTCTCAATTCTCAAAGTCAGCCAGCCTTCATTTGTCTTCAACATATCAGGTCAGGTTACACATCTTGATAACAACATATAGTCGAGGTTATGTGTCTTCTATCTTTGGGGATATCCATGTTCATAAATGTTGATTGAATGAATCTGCCAGATAATTAGTTTGCTGAATGTAAGTTGCTGAAGTGAGAAGTATTGCCCTTTACTTATGTTGGTGCTTGGCAACCTTGCTGTTGGCGGTGATTTCAGGTCCTTCACTAAAAGTGTTTATATGTTGTCTATATATTGCCTTTATTAAATCTATATATATTACATTTATTGCCCTTTGTTTTTTTGTCTTTGTCTGCTGCTGCATTCCCATATTGTCTTCAAAGCAGTAAAGAGTCTGAAAGGGGTTTCTCTCCCGTGAATCACAGGAAGTGAGCCAGGGAAATCCCTTAGATTTGTAGGTTTTGTTTCTCAAAGCGTGTATGGTTAAAACCCTCCCTAGGTACATTATTATTATTATTTTAAATCCATGACTCTATCCTCATAGCACAGAAGTTAAACAGCTTGAAAAGCCCTCTCTGTGAAATAAGGGAAAGCATGTGGGTTACACAATACCTATGCTGAGATTTTGACCAGTAGATTGCCAAAGCTAAAATTATTTCTCTTAACAACTGTGACTTACACCTTGTTAATGGCATTTTACTAACAAAATGTTCAACTTTAAATGACATGACAATGACAATCCTATCACTATACAAATAGATGTCATTATTACACATTTACTGGTAACAATATAAAAATATATTATTTGTGCAGTAGTGAAGAATCTGCAAACAATCACAGAGAACAGGGACTAATTACAATAGACTTGTAATTTATTTTAAATGGTATAATCTTAAAATGTCCTTTTCCTGTTGCTCTTTTAGACTGCACCAAGCCTCCTCTTGCTCCAAAGCCAAAACTGGTTTGTCACGCCAGCCTCAAGCTGCCCTCCCTTCTCATGTCTCGAGCCTGCTCTACAGCTAGGGGTCCCAAACCTCCTATAGCTCCCAAACCTAAAGTTCCACATGATCTTTATGGGAAGGACCCATTCTTCTCAGGCACCCAGGAAGAATGCAGTAATGGGGACTTATTGTTTTCAGATCAGGAGCTTGATCAAGAGAATGAGACAGAGGACTCTCTAAGCAAAGTGGTAGCAGACAAGGAACCAGTGGAGCGACAATTTGGCTTCTACATCCTCAGTTCGGCACAAAAAGAATTACCGAATGGCTCACAAGAGCAGAGGGAAGGAGAGATGACAGAAGAGGAAGAGGATGAATGTATGATTCAGGAGTTGGAGGAGGACTGGAGATTAACTGACAGCGCTCTAACAGAGGAGGTGGACTCTCTGGAAACGCTTTGGGTCAGTGATACTGGACTCACTGCGGACCCTGAGGATGCCATGGAGATGACTGACACAGACATGACTGAAGACATGGATGCTGATGGTTGTGACGCAGGCGAGGCGCTGGCTGACACAGATGGCCTCTCAGTGGGAGACATTTCTGTTACCAGCATTGATGAGGAAGCAGCCTGCTACTCTGGTGAAAAAGTGCCTGGGCTGGAGAATAGAGACATGAAGGGGAAGAAGGAAGAGCTCCAAAGCGAGGAGGATGAAGTAGCTGACTGTACGGCAGATGCACTAACCGAATCTCTCACAGAGGAACCAGTTCTCCTCATCAATGGAAATATGGAGGCCATTGTTACCCAGCAGAAATCTTTAATGGAGGGAGAGGAGACAGAAGAGGAGTCAGCACCTGACCGTGGCATCACTTTCACCCTGAAGGTGGAGTCAGGTCGTACAATTAAGGAAGGGTCTGAAAACTTGCAGCCCTACTCTGTTATTGATGAGGAGCAGATGAATATTTATGACATTATCCCTGAACACCAGAAACAGCTCTTCGACACAGTTGACCGACATGCTGCCTCAGAGGGTGATCCAACCCTTGAGCCCTATTACGTCTCTTCTGAGGACATTATTGAGAGAGAGCAGAGCCCAATGAACGGCAAAGCTCATGGACTACCGGAGAGTCCACTCGCACCGCAGAAGAATTCATTGTTAAACAACAATGTAGTGCCACACAGTAAATATGAGGCGATTTATGATGAAGACTCGCTGTGTGGGGAACCTGTAGACATTGGACAGATAGACTGTGTGTCTCCTGAGGATTACGTGGAGACAGGCAACAGTGATGAGGATGGCCATGACAACGATGACGAGAACAACATAAGAACATGTCAAAAAAGGATGTCTGTCAAAACCGAAGAACACAAAGCTTTGGAGGCTTTGCTGAATCACTCTGACTGCCAGCCGAGGTTCAGGCTAGTATCTATCTCAGTGCCTACAGACACTGAATCCTCGCTGACGTCTTCTCTCTCGGAAAGCCAGCTGCTCTCCCCTAAGGACCCTGATGTCTTCAGAGACGATGAGGACCTGGAGGGTCACATAGTGCCATTTCTGGATGACACCACTGATACAGAACAGGATGTCAGTGATGAGCATGTTTATGAGGAGGCAGGGCATGATTCAGATGGTGAATATGCCTTCCCTTTTGACAAGAAGCCCATGGTGATGCGCTCCCGCTCGCTGTCGAGTAAAGTACCTAATAAGGTGACTGAGATGGGATTACAGTTTAATGTTCAGAAGCACTGCATGGGGGAATTTGACCGAACAAGTCCTGCACTGAGTAGCAGTCCCATGTTAAACACAGTCCGGACCAAGACCTACTCCAAACCCCACTGTCTTGCTCTCTACCCCCGCTCCTTCTCCATGGAGGGGCGAGAAATGCCTCTGTGTATATACAGGGAGAGGGAGGGTACCCCAAGGGAGAGAGCTGAGGACAGTCTCTCTTTGCCCTATGTCATTTGTTCGTCCGGAAGCTTTTCCCGGTGCTCACCTCGGTCATCCAGCGGCCTGTCCACACCTACATCTGTGGTGGACATCCCTCCTCCATTTGAACTGGCCTATATTACCAAGAAGCCCATCACTAAGAGCTCCCCCTCTCTTCTCATTGAAGGAGACTCATCAGAAAAAAACAAGAAAAAAAAATCCTCCATTAAACGTTTCCTGATGCTCAAGTTCAGGCGAAAAGCAGAGAGTAAGCCTGTGGTAGATGTCAACCCATCCTCCTCCAGGTCCTCCTCGGAGTCCAGCCACCACACCCCCAGCAGACTGCTAAATTTAGACAGGCACAACATAAGTAGTTCTCCACAGCTCAACTCCCACTCTACCCCCAAGCCCCGGGGTTCATCTGAGACCTCTTCCTCCTCCGTGTTCTACAAAGAGAGCAAAAGGAAAGGGGGTTCTGTTGCCTTTCTCAATCGCAGTGTTGTCCGGGTGGAGTCGTTTGAGGATCGTTCCCGGGCGCCTTTCATACCATTTCCTCTGACCAAGCCTCGCTCCATCTCCTTCCCGAATACAGATACCTCAGACTACGAGAACGTTCCTGCCATTAGCTCTGACTATGAGAACATTCAGGTCCCACATCAGAGGCCCGTTCGCCAGGGGGCTTTCACAGAGTTCTTTGACCATCCCAGTCGGGCACTGTCCTCTGCCAATGAGACGGATGGTTATGTGGACATGAGCAGCTTCCCTGGGTTTGAGAGCAAAACTGAGCAGGAAACTGAAAGGTATAGAAAAGGTGTGTGTGTGTGTGTGTGCGTGCGTGTGTGTATATACTGACATAGATACATGCTCTTGCAAGTAATATTAGTGATCCCTGCCACTGTTTATACTGAGCACTAGACTTTTTTTATTACTGGCCACTGTGCGGTTTTACTACGCCCTCGGGGCAGAAGATTTATAACTGTTTATTATGGCAGGTCCCTTGCTGCTGTGATCACACCAGACACAGATGTGGTAGTGGACAGTAGAGGAGATAGGAGGTAGGGAGGAAAGGGTTAATTACAGTAGCTTCTTTCTTGTATTGTACTGAGACATACTGAGCTTCAGATGTCATATGTGTGTGTATGTTGGCAAAATATGGGGGGGGTACTCTTCAGATCTCAGTTAAAAGGGGCTGTCTTGGTTTCATTCATTAATCATTTGTTTTGTATCATCATTTATAATCATCATTTGTAATCCGTTGGAGGTAGAGCCATTTTACTCCTGCCTCTCATCTCAGTGTTACCTTCCCTGTTATGATGGTATTTGTTGGTATGATCACCCATGCTATGCTGACATTAGCCCATCCCCCCTACATTCCTGTTCACTGTGCCCCTATCATACAAACCGCTCAGGATGATTAATAGTCAGAGCATTTTGGAGTCATTGCTCTTCTCTCTAGCCAATCAGAAACAACGGGGTGAGATAGTATCTCAGTGTCGCTATGTTCTGTAGTCAGCAGTTGCTTACTGCAGTGTTTGCCTCTTACCATGTTTGCCATTTTGGTGATGTGTTCAAGCAAAGCTGTATAATAAGGGTACTAAAATACTTATAAATCATGATTTCAGTTAAAAAAGTGTCACATTTTAAATTTCTTTGAAGTACTAGGGTATGGGGTTTGCACAAACAACTTGCTTCCCTATTAGTCTTCTTCTCTGATAAGTTATAAAATGTGTAAAATTTCTTTAGAGGACAAACTTTTGTATTCCGTATAAGTAATGTTTTTTTTTTCATTCAGCCTACCTAGTCTAAAAATATAGTTGATGTTAGTGACACTGTCAGCTCTTGCTCCAATGTTAAAAGATAAGGTAAGAATCAATTCTCATATGCACGACCTGGTTCTCCAGTTAGCATTAACATAGGTTTGCACCACAAAGGTTTGTTGTAGAAGGGGCACACTGCGCTCACTGGTGCAAGGATAAAATATGCTGTCTATACTATCATTTTGAAAATAGCTCCAACTGGTGGCAGGGTGAAGGCTGCTTCAGGTAAGATAATACACTTCTGTCAAACCTCAGTCAGTACCACCCCGCACAAGCTTAGGGGTTGTGTTAGGCGTATAGTTGAGCTGGTAGGCTTTAGATAACAGGATTTGTCTAGACAACTATTTGTAGTGGACTAGTGGTTAAGTTAGTCTGTTGGTCTGTGGGTCTGCATTGGGTGGCTATGACTGTAGGTGGGACTGTGTGGTTATTGCCAGGTCATCCCTGGGGAGGAAGCCACCAGTCTCTTTTCACCGACTGTTTTCAGGAAAATTAGGACAAGAGAGGGTTGGGTGAATGGGGTTCCTCAGTTTCCATCAGGTTTAGGTGTAAAAGTGTCAGGGGTGAACACCTCTGGGTACCTTGGTGCTGGTGTTGTTGTCTTAACCCTTTCTGGAAATGCAACAATAAGCCATCAGTTTGATGTTTGTGCTAGTTCACTAGATGTCTCATGTCTCTGTGAGCCTGATATACTCAGACTAAACTAGAACCAACAGGTATGACTATCGTTCTATTCACTCTATTTGAACTGCATGGGATGACAGTGATTGTAATCACAGCAAATCAATATCAGGATGGACAGCATCGCCGGGGGTTGGGACTGGAAGGTTTGGCCTAAAGGGGTAATATTAGCACATACATACATAGAGATCATTGGCCTCTTTGCCCTACCACTGCTATCACTAGAACAAATAGGTTCACTAAAAGCCTGAGGAAAAAAGAGAATGAATATTTTTTTATCTCCTTTTGTAATTTATCACCATAGATTTAGCCTTGGGCCTTCATAAAACATCCCGGCACAAAAAGAAGTGACAGAGGCAGTGATTCAACAGCTGTGCCTGAGAGCTAAAGCGGGAATGTCCTCGGATGAAGGAGTTACTCTTATTTGAGTATGATCTAAAAACCTAATATAGAAACACTGCATATAGTTTGGTGCTTGCGCTTCAAGCGCCCCCTGCTATCCCATCTAAAGCTTGATTCCATGAGCAGCAATGAGCCGTGCAGTTCTAATATGTGAGATGCAGAGATCTGAACCTCTCACATATGTTGATCATGTGTAGCTAATCTGCATCTCAGTGGGGCTAAATCCATTGGTGCTCAAAGTGAAACATAGCAATAACACTGGCAAGGCAATTGGTCACATAGAGGCCTACTGTAACTCAAGGGTGTGTTGTTATTAGCATAGCTTACACTCCCCACTGAGCTGAAACCATTAACATATTCATTTGGGCTCCCTGCATGAAATACCGACACGTGTCCCTGGGTCGGGTAAAGCCGTCGCCGCAGGCCTTACAGGATCAGTTTATTGGTTTCTGCAGCGCTACAACGTTTCATCTATTCACATTTGCCTCTGAATATGTTTGGTTATTATAGCAATATTTCAACACACGGAGCATAAAGACAGCTCAGTTGGCTGAATGAGATTCCTCTGTCTGATTTACTCTCTCACAGATGAAGGTTTATGCAGAGATATTATGAAGCCATTAAGTCAAATTTGTGGTGAAAACTGAAATGTGACTTCGCGAACTAGACCACATGTTGGAATGCAATGATAATACAGTTATTGAAACTGCATTTGTGTTGAATCATTCTTCAGGTTACATGTCTCTTCTCCATAGCACATGTTTTTTTAAAATCTATTACTCAGGTAGCCTTTGAATTTCATCAGAATTCATCACAACTGTATAGGCTGAACTGGTTCCAGTGAGCAAGCTCTTGGGAGCCGATTGATCCTTAACAATCAGAAATATTCCTTTTTACTTTTTTTT
Organism: Gephyroberyx darwinii; assembly: GCA_900660455.1. Taxonomy (NCBI): domain Eukaryota; kingdom Metazoa; phylum Chordata; class Actinopteri; order Trachichthyiformes; family Trachichthyidae; genus Gephyroberyx; species Gephyroberyx darwinii. Next base: position 53,910 of record CABFOQ010052757.1, read on the forward strand.
TTTTTTAGTAATTTAGTAATGTCGTTTCATCACTGACAAATGAATGTAAGCATATACAAGCTGTGTGTGTGCTACGTATTACTAATCTGATCTGCCCGTCTCCTCAGTGCCTATACAGAAGCCTACAACGTGTGCTCCATGGCTGTTGGTCCAATAAGAGGTTCAGTGGGTGATGTAGGGGGAGACACAGCGGGTGAGGAAGACCAAGGACGCACCTCTGAGGAGGAGGAGGGAGGGGCAGACAGCAATTATGACAGACAGGTTAGTCCTGAGACTTGTTTTGATTTCATAGTGATGGAAACAGTGATTTATATGTAGAAAAGATATAATGTGTGTGTTGCATTAAAATGGAATTGTTGTATTCTGAAATGCTATAAATCTATTTGAGGAAAAAACAATTTTTTGAAGTTGATTGTTCAATGTTTCTAAAAGGATCTAGTACAATTTCCATCAACCAAAGACTTAAGTTCAAAAATACTATAATTTGTTTTGATTTTATGATAACAATCATTTTGTAGATATTTAATTTTGAAATGAAACACCTACATTAGAAATAAAATAGACATAGTGAAAATAGAAAATTTACTGACTCATTAACTTTGGCAAACATTGCTCACCTTGGGCAACTGCAAAAATGGCCAAGCCAGGATTTTAATGGAGGGTGATGAGCTAATACAAGATTGTCCTCATTATTTAGAAATTGAATGTTGGGATGGCTTTTCTGGGCCAAATCTTTTAGTTTCATCACTGGACATATATATACAAATAAATACAATGAATAAATAAATACTGTCATTGTTTACAGCCTGATGGTCGATCCAGAGCTTTTTACATCGCCAAAGAACTGGTGGACACAGAGAGACTGTGAGTTACATGTAAACTCATATCCTCTATCACATCTGTTATCAGAGTCTGTCAGATCTTATTAAGTCCCATTCGCCTTCATTGAATTTTTTATATATTTCTCTGTCCACAGACATGTGAAAGCCCTCAAGCTCCTCCAGGAAGTAAGTGCTATATTTATCTTCTTCTTTAGTGTTATATCTCTATTATTTTTAACTTTATCAGTGGAATGGAGTTCACATGTACACTGTCACACACAGTATTGTCACTAGGCAGGTTGGTGGTTATGTGTTTCTATTGGTAAACTAGTCAATGCGCCGCAATCAGTTTTGCTTTGCTCAGTTGTGACATCAGATCCAAGCAATGTAGAGACCTGAAAAATTTGTATTACATCGAATTATACAATGCAATACAAAATCAGCTTCACAGCAAATCCTCTGTGTTACAGTTTTTTACGATTGCTAACTCACATCGGTCCATACTGAAGCCACATCTTCAAAACTCTTCACACAGTGGTCTGTCTTGGCACAACAGTTCATTTCACACCCAAAATGCACCAAAACTACCAAAACACTACATACTTGTGTCAAAATCAAATAATTCTACCAAAACAGCAGCACTAGTGTTCTCCCACAGCAACACTTTGTCACTCATAGCACCATTACCTAAAAAACACTAACAAACAGGGAGCATTACAGTAGATCTTTGAAGTAGTAAATCATTTTGTGCTCTCTAGTTTTTTGTTGTGTATATATATATATATTGTTATTGTTGATAGTATAAGAAATGTGTACATTGTCTTATTTTACAGTAAACAAAGTTCCCATTACAAAATACAGTAAGGATGGTAACTCTTTCTAGAATGTACTACAGTATACTGCAGGACGTCATAGAAATGCAACAGGAAAACAGGAAAAGCTTCTATGTGCTTTATTTTTGACAGGGGTTTATTTTTTTGCCATAAAGTAATTAAAAAAGAAACAGTTTTTGTACAAAATTGCCGTAAGGAAAACAAAAGTCAATACTGTAATACAGTAGTTTGCTCAAAAAACAAAACACACAAATCATGCTAGTCCACCCGGTCTCCTGCGTTTGGTCACATGTTTTCATCCACATCACACACACATCACATCTTTTGTAATGTGGCAAGTTGCTGTCCATTTGAATGTATGTTAGGTTTTGAAATCTAACAGTTTTGAAAAGAGTA
>CABFOQ010052760.1:0-10959 GCA_900660455.1 Gephyroberyx darwinii
CTCTCTCCTTCAATCTCTCCTACAAACACTCCCTCCAGGTTAGACTCTCTTCCCTCTTCCCTCCCTCTCCCTGCGGACAGTGTGTTTGCTCAGGGATTAGGTTGGGTTTTGTGCTGTTGAGGAAGGAAGGAACTAATCAGACTCTTATTTGTCATTGCATTGTGTGTCTCACGGTGAGAAGGGAACCTGACGCCGCCGAGGGCTCCAGATCGACACACACACACGGCGACCGGGCCGAGTGGGGCGAAAGCTGAGAGCCAGCCAGAGGAGCATGACTCGGTCAGACACACACACACACACCGCACGCACACACACACACACACACGCCGACCAGACGCAACCTGACACTTGCCTGACTCCGTCTGGGAGTGTGTGTGTGGGCGTGCTTATGTTCCTGCCCTGCTCTGCTCTGCTCTGGCGGTGTGTTTTTTTGTGTGTGTGTGTTCGAGCATGTTTGTGTGTGTGTGTGCGCCTGTTCACCTCTGCTTTGCTGTTCTGTTGCCGTCTTTGTTCCCAGGGCAGGCCTGTTTCTGATTGGCTGGCAGATGTGTGGGATATGGATCTGTGTTTTTCCTCATCACTGCTGGCTCTGATTTGACTAATTCTGTTTTCTCTGCTGTCGGCAGGCAGACGGGGCCACGGTGGCGACGGGAGGCAGCTGCACAGGCGGCAGTTTGTATGTGAGCCACTTGTATGCCGCACAGCAGATGGGAGTGGTGATGCGTGTGTGTGTGTGCGCGTGTGCATGTGTGTAGGTGTGCGAGACGCGTGTATATGTGCCTGTCTGATACGCGGCGTATTTTTAGACATTTACGCAGAGATGGACCCGTGTACGCAGACAAACTCGCACACACACACACACACACACATACACGCACACTCTTGCCCCCTTATACAATCACCAGGCTGATTAGTCAATACTCACGTCTCCTTCACCACTCCTGTGCTCCATAATTCATGGATCTAACAGATGGGCTTGGCTCAGATCAAATTCTTTCCAGCTCTTCTTCGTGTTAGACGGACCATGTTTCGCAGGTAACTCAGATACCGAGCATCAAACTGGGCCACAACGGGTGTCTTAACATCCCCTTACCCAAGCATACACCGTAGTAGTATTACAGTATTAGGTAGTCCTTCTGTACAACCTGAGAGGGTATGAAGGGGAGGTGGAACCCACCCTGTCCTTGTTAGCACACATTATTAATGTGTTTCATTTGTTAACAACAGGCTTTGAGAGGAAATGTGAAGGGAGAGAATTTGCCCACATCCCATTGGTTGAGTTTGAGCATTGTTAACAGACTACATGTCTCTTACCGGTCCCACACTGCATGTCTGCTGGTAACTATCACTGTCTCTTATGCTATCAACACATGAGGTCTAGCTAAAGGGTAGAATTTGCACGTGTTACTTGCTTTATCCTCTTATTTTGAGAAGCACACATATGGTACATATCACAAGTCGACTTGTGATATGTACCACCGCTACTAGATCTGATATCACTTGTCCTCGTACTATTTAGGACAAATGCTTATGTGGAAACCTAGCTTAGGTGTACTGTGTAAAAACCCCTCCGGTTCGGTGGGAACAGTAATAACACTGGGGTTATCAAATCAGTCACAATAATATATTATTTAATCATAATCACGGTATTGAACATATATCAGACAAAATCCTGCTACATGATATTTACTATATAGTAAATTGAAAATGATTGAAATCTGTTTGTTTCTTGGTCCGGTAAGCACTCGTGACATGCTTCGAACCCTAAACTCTCAGCTCTCACTCTCCATCTGGGCCATTCATTGGGGAGTTTGCTATTCCCGCGAGTTGGCCCTTTCTCTCATACACACTCGTTATTTCTCATGTTGAATTTTTGTCCTGGATGGAGTATTGCTGAGTTGGCCCATGGCGGTCTTAATGAGAGCAAAACTCCCTGGGCTGCTGCCACCCAGACAGACCCAAAAAAAGTGGCAGGCGACACACACACACACACACACACACACACAGATGCCTGCGAGCACTCAAACACAGGAAATCTGGAGTACCGATTCGCTGAGTAGTGATTGATTAGAGAATGATCTAGTCATGATGAGAAATGTGACCTGACCCTACGTCAATTGACCACTGCTAGAAGCCGACATACTCACTCGGCGTCAGTCGTTGAATGAACTTCACTCTTGATGAATGGAGTACATATAGAGCAAGCACCTCTTCTGATTCTCATTCACTGGTTACTGGATGCCTGCCATGCCCCACCCGTCCATTAGGCAAGTGAATAAAATTAACAAAATGAATTAAAAGACTAATTTCTTTGACTGAATGAATTGGAAACAGCTAACTACCTAGAAGAGTTTTCCAAGGCTATAACACACACACACACACACACAGACAGGGATGCACACGCACACTCATGCATGCACACACTGGGAAAACTTGGCCAACATTAAGCCACGGCGACAGCGCTGCTTTTGTTGGGCTCATGGAAAGAGTGGCATCATCTTATTGGTCCTAATATAAAGTAATGACTGCATAGCGATGTGGCCAAGTGGCTGCAGGGACCGGTTGGAGAGCTGGGGACAAGGGAGACGGACTTCCAAAAACCAGGGACGGGCAATGGTGAACGTCACGGGGGACAAACAAACCTATGGAGCCATCACGTGGGGGGAGGGAATTGTGTGTATCAGTGCATTCTGCTCACAATCCACACGTGGGGTCAACGCATTTATAGTGTGATGTGCTTTTAATAAGCAGAACGGCCACCTAAGGCAGCAGCTAGACCACTCAGCTGCGCTCACACTGGCCCCTTTCCCATCATCATTAGTGAGGGCTGCATGGAAAACTTGGAGGTGTGCTTGCCAGACTGAACTTGCCAGCCTTTTGGAAGTTAAGCTTACAAAGCCAACTAAATCAAACACAACTCATGTTTTCCAAATATTTCAAACACATATTTGCCCTGGGTTTGATCATTAGTGAAAAGCGGCATGCCTCTGAGTAACAACTGGTGGCCATGTGGTTCCCGAAATGCTATATAATCTGACGTTCAACAATCCCTAACCAGTGAAGGCATGTTGGTGACTCTGAGTTCCTCTTCTGACAGCCTCCTCTCATTGATTTATGACCTTGAGGTGAAACAGAGTTCCCCAGTCGACCTCAGAGCGAACAAACTAATGATACAGATGCATTATTTATTATTGAACAGGCAAAACCCAGAACAAAAGCTGGAGTGAGGGTAAAAAACCTTCAAACCTTCCAAATGCTAGGAGAGAGAAGGAATTCTTTGTCTCCGTGCCTTCATTATTTTGTATGTGTACCTGACGCTTGTGCCAAGTATAATATTAGTTTCATAAAAGCTCGTTGCATTGTAGTCGGTAATGAGATTGGATGGGGATGGCAGTCGTTACTCTAATTCAGGAATCAAAGTGAATGTTCCTAATCTTGATCAACGACGAGCTTGCATGCTAACTGGGGAAGCGATTAGACTTTAATTGGCAGATATTACAGCAGGATGGCAACTAGAGAGAGAGAGAGAGGGGACGAGCGAGACTTCTGAACTGTCACACTGTCATGCCTTGTGATAATTCTTATATCATTCAGGAGACGGCCTCACGGCGTTGAGGCTGAGATCAAAGTTAAAATAAAACTAACAAACACAAAGGGTTGTTTCATTTCCTTCTCTTAGTTACAATAATGAGAGACGACTTGTTCCTGCAATATCACCTTTCTTCTGTCAAGACTTTCACCAAGCTTTAGCACATGTACTCTCAACTTTTCTCTTTGCTGTAGCCCAGTTAGGCTTCTGAGGCTTTTCAGGGAATGAATCACCGCTGTCACCACTGGTGTATTGTGTGGCACACTGTACAGCTCCCACTTTCAAGTTTCAAAAGAATGACAATGTGAATATGTGTGACAGAATAATAGACATGGATTTAGACATAAAAAAAAAAAACATGGTAAACATGGGAAATAATATAGGGTTTGTTGCAGCCAAGGACTTTTCACTCTTTCTATTATATCTCTGTGTCCATCTCAGAGTTTTTCTTGTGTGAAGTCCTTCCTCAGGCCTACAAGCCGTTTTTCCATAAACTTCATCAATCACTGTAGCATTTAACACTCCTCTGACATTAATAACAGCACATATTTATTGCAGGCCTTCTCGCATTGACAAGGAAAATGTGTAGATGTGCATGCAACTGTGTGGGTGTGTGTAAGAGGAAAGTGAGAGACAGCGAGTGAGAGAGCAATAGAGAATATATATATATATATATTTAATAGAATAAGTTCAAAGCATGTCTTTACTTACAATTTGTGATGCCCAACACCCCTGGAAAGTGGGTTAATGTCTCACACACACACACACACGCACACACTCTTACATGAATGCTTAATTTTGCTGCTTTATTTTCATATTCTTCTATCTATCTATCTATCTATCTATCTATCTATCTATCTATCTATCTATCTGTCTATCTAGTATTATGTGTGAGAAACTGTGGACAGGAAATTCTCCATTAGAGGGAGTAAAATCAAATCCCAAGGCCACAGATCACACAATCCGAAAAGGAAAAGGGCTCTACTCATGGCACTTGTGTTACAGAGGCATTCAAAGAAAAATTGAATACAGAACAACTCCACTCAATGAAACATGCAGAGTACACTCAAATACTTTCAATTCCCTCCGCCTGAAGACCCAAACAAGCACAGTGTGAGCAATCACCCTGGACAAACACTCCAGCATCATCACAAATATTTCTTGGTTAATATTTACCCAGGCAGAGGATCAGATCAGTGTTATTCAACAGACAAGCAAACAGGAAATACCTCCGGCATCCTCAACCTTCATCTCAAACATCCCTCACGTTGCGCCCGAGTCCGCGCACACGTGCCACGACGAGAATAAATCTTGTCAAAAGTGGTGATGAAGCATCCCGTGACTGGTGACAACAACATGATGATGATGTACATCTATGTATGTAGACGAAGCTGTATCGTGATCCGGTGTAGAAACAGGAGAGAAGGGAGGGATCTCTCTGACTGCTAGCCTGGCTAATCTACTTCGACAGCTGTGCGATGACACCAGGAATTAGTCGTTGCTCATGCAAATAGAGTGCATATGCTAATACTGAAGCTAATTGGTGGAAGAGGGGCGTGGGAAGGCTTGTCAGCTGGAAGTTAGCTGGATGGAGATGTGTGCCCGCTCTGCTCTCAGCAGTCTGAAAGGCTTCCAGCAGTCCTCATTACACATGTGGAGTAGACTGAGGACCGAGATAACACCATTTATTTTTTGACTAATACAGATGGCAAATATGTGGAGCTCCTGCATCGTTACCACTCTAGGATTTTTAACACGTTTGAACTCACTCACTATCCACTTCTCGTCGGGGGGCGTGATGAATACATTCCCATGGCTAACGCCGATAAAGACGCTGAATATTGTGATTATGAATGCAATAGGTGAGGCTATATAGGTGCGAGGCACGGCCAGCACCGATCTGCTCATAATCACAGTCAGGAACATCGTCAAGGGTGGATGATCATATTATACAAGGTTCACCAATGCATGTGTGCTGTTTTCTGTGGAAAAAATGATATAGGTACATAGGAATAAATATACAGCAAAAAAAGAAATATTGCAAAATTGCTCCTTGGTTACCACAGGAGTTGGCATAGCAACCAACAAAGTGCAGCTAGCTGGGAATTATCAGCACAGTTGGAACATGTTGGAATACATCTCTTAGCAATCAGATTGCTTGGCTGAAGATACTCATGGTATATTGTTACATATACCATGGGGACTTCATGCAATAATGCTGAGAATTGCAGCACTTTGATTGTAGTTTATGTTCAGCAGGGGTCCAAGCCTGGCACTTTCCTTTAGGTCCCAGAAACACTGGATTTGTTTTCAAGCTTACATCCCATCTTCTCCGTTTACTGTATGAGAGGGATATAATGTAAAGCATGTCATTTAACACGTTGAGCTCTGTGCTGTTTTCATTGTTTCCTACAGACACTGCAGCACTGTTTCCTGCAGCACTTAGCGAGCAAAAAGTCTTCCAGGTGAATCCGTAGCTTTACTCTGTTGTCTAGTTGATGGCTAAATGAAGCTCAGTGTAAGTTCAACCAGGAAGACTACCTGGCTCATATCTACTGTATTGCTACTCCAGGTATTCTCACAGCCATCGGCCTCGCTTGTTATTCAATCAGCCCCTTAAGCAAGGACTCTCCTTTTCCTCTCTCTAGAGTGCCAGGCTCCAGTTGGTTGTCAGTAGGTCCATTCTGCCCAATGGAAGAGGAGTCTACAGGGGGGGAGTTTCCCGCTCATCCAAGATTCACAGGGTTCTCCTTTAACCCTTGAACATTGATTTCAGCTGGAGCCACCGGCAATGTTCATTTGATTCATTATCCATTAAAGCTTGTATTCAAACTTACAAATCTAGTCTCTCCTGGCTTGAGCTGGTGTTAGTTGTTTGGTTGAAATAATGGGCAGTTTGAGAGTCAAGGGAAATGGCTTTTACAGGATTGCGATGCTCCAGAGCATCAGCCAACTAGTCCGCCAGCGGGCCTATCAGACTAAGGGACAAATCTGCTTGGCAGTGTATTGCTTCCTGGGTTCACATTTCCAGTTAAGCAAACTGGTTGTAATTAGAACATCTGTCTGGGGAGAAAGTGGATGCAGAGAGGGAGAACGGAATAGGAGAAAGATACGATCCTGGCTGGAGCAAGATTGCTATTTGAACACACACATGCACACACACACACACACACAGTCCACATACACACATACATCGTGCACGCACACATATACATATACTCAGTCCATACATACACATATACTCTACTACGCTCTCATTGACACACACACACATGCGCACACAGATACGCGTGCATGCAAGCCTCCCCCCTTCCAACATCTCCACGAAGACCACACAGACCTGCAAGCTCTCTAGAGGCCTGGCCTGGGTCGGCCTGCCTGGCTGTTTGGCTGGCCGCATTGCAGCGCTAGAGGTCAGAGGTAAAGCTGGGGCTGTATTCCTGGCAGCTGATCTCCAGCGTTGACTGGCAGGGAGGAAACTCCAATAGGGCAGATTCCAACCCTCACCCCTCAGGGATTGTTGGGGTCAAGAACTGCATCCAGCCTGGCTCCACTGGACATCAATGAATGCAACTCTCCAGTGTTGTATGTCTGCGCTTGTGTGGGGTTCTCTCAGTAATTGAAAAAGAAGTACATTGTGGGCATCATTAAATCTTTACGAGCGTTTATGCACTATTATTCATTTATCATTATCACTTTGGAAAACAATATGTGTTATTGCATTATAACTTACATTACAATTAGGGCTTTCAAGCAATCTACAATTTTACCATTGGGTCAATGCAAAGGCAGCATATCAAATCAAAACTACTGTTTAATGGTATCTTTCCGATTGTGAACACAAAAGTACTGATCCTGTGAACTACAGGAAATGCAATTAAATTTCACATTTCCTTTTTGAGGCCATCCACATGGGTCAGAAATAATAACAAAATAAAGGTAGAAATAGAAAAAACAAAATAGTTATAGGTTGTCAACAGAGCAACTTTTCTGAGGGAATTTATTTTATTGGCTCCGCTTAACCATCTCTCTGGTTCCATATCTTGAACAAGTAAATCTTGCCTCTGTCAAAGTGCTGCTTGCTGTTAACTTAATTCCTGAGTGTTTGATGGACTGTGCTTGAAGTACCCCACAATCTTGCAACACTTTGCCCAAATGTGTCAAATCCACTATTGTGTAGGGAAGCAGCCACCTCTCTTTACAAACTGTGCGCTGTGAAGAACAGGTCTTGCGGCTGCAATGATGTTTTAAGCGTTGTGTATGCCACGTGAGGTTAACTTGTCCATCCAAAAAGTGATCAGCCTGTGTCTCAGAATAGTGTCAAAAGTGTATTCCCAGTTACCACGAACAAATGACAAATCCATGCTTCATCAATGGGGTGCGTTAAATGCCCAAGTAGTTGTGAGAGCTAACCGAAATCAAACAATCCTGTTATCATTACAGTCTGTCGTTAGTCTAGGATGTTCATTCTCACAGCCCTCTTGCCGCCATACAAAATGTACACTCTGGACATGACAGTTCCTCTGCAGGACAGACTTTGAATCATGTCTCTCAGTCCTTGGCCTTCCACTACGTTAACTGTTTTTAGTTTAGATTTTAGCTATTCCAAGTTCAAAGGTTTTGTTTGTCACATACACATAAAACCTTTGAAGTTTTGAATTTTTAATAGCTAAAATCTAAACTTCATTTATGTAATGCATCCATTACCTTGTCACTTCTAGTTTTGGCCATTGGCATACCAAGAACATTACTAAAGTGTAGTAATTTAGTTTGCAGAAGCCTTTCTGTTGTCCCGGCAGTCACATTACCATCGAGCTGTTTTGTTATGTATTACTTTTGTCTTCCTGCCTACCCGTCTGTCCTTCTTGAGGTGCATGTGCTTGAAGTCAGTGAAAGTCAGACAAAAACAAAAAAGATGTCATCATAACTATTACATTTTACAATACAATTACATTGTTTTAATTCCTTAAACGTATCAAATTAATCTTGATGGTATGATATGATATGAGATTGCAATTGGTAGATCGCAATGCACTCATAATTTGTGTAAAATCTTCTGATGAGTAGAGTTTGAGTAGATAGAAATCAAAAGTATGGCTGGAGGATATATAGGATGTTATCAAAACACCTTTACAGCACATGCTTTATGAAGACGCTTGAAAAAGTCTCTTTTGTTTTTCTCTATGCAATATCACTATTTGAAAACAAATATTTTTTCTTGACATGAATCTCTGCATGCCTGTCGTTCTATTGCTTTCTACTCAACTTCTCACCATTATATTTCTCTCCACTCTAAACCTTTGCTTCTCTTTCTTCTCAGCATTGTGTGTTAGTGGATTACTGAACGCTGAATGTTATTGTTGAACTTAACATTTGTATGATGTATTTTGATGTAAGACTGAAAGTATCCAAGCATCTTTTCAACCCCAAAAAATCCTTCAAATTAATCAAATAGTAATTGAAAATGGCGTTCATTGCCTCGCTGTTATCAATTACATCAAAATAATTGATTTTCTAACACTCTAGAGTGAACGGAGAGAGTGTTAAGTGTGACTATCACACTGCATATCTATGCATTTTTTAATGGCTGTATCAGGGATATTCATGTCACTACCAACCCCACGAGGTCTCATATGTCACATCCAAGACTTGGCTATAAGTCAATATTGCCCAGGATCTGATTAGAGGTCAAGTGCGTTGGAATTTCCTTTAAAGGATCAACAACAAAAAAAAAAAATGACATTCGCAAAGCCTCTAAAAGGGAATATTTATTTGATCAAAAGGTCAGTTCTGGTTTAAATGAGCTCATTGTGAAGTCTCAGTCACGTACAGCCTGTACATACCCGAGCTCATAATAGGCGAATGCTAAAATTGGGATGTAAATCTCATTATTGGAGTGTATTTCGAGAACATAATATTCTTCCATTTCTCTTCTCAGAAACGGTGCAGAAATCACGCTCGGAGCAGCACCCTGGGACAGGCTGATCATGTAAATTGCTGGGTGTTTTATGTACATATTTTAACATGTTAATCTATCTGACAGACCAAACATAATGCTGACGAGGCCTTCTCCCCTCGCTGCGCCACAGAGAGCGAGCCTGATAGCATGCGTGCCTTGCTGTCAACAACAAAACATAAATAAATGATATAATTCATTAATATTGGAGAGAGACTTTGTCAATTGCATTGTCTGAACATTTACAAATATGAGCGTTAACCCATTGTCTCTTGTTAATACACTCCTACTGAACTCCCCGTTAACACAAAGTTACGACAAAACTTTTATCTGGCTCTCTGATCATGTTGGTTTGTCCCAGGAGAGCCAAGGGGAGGCTAAACAACGCTTTCATGCCGGTATTTTTTTGTGCTCTCCACTCCGGCCACGGAAAGTGTTCCATCTGCAACGGTTGTCAGGTAACTGTGCCGACACATCTGTGGCTGGTTTGGGAGCAGTGCAGCTGTGACCTCTGGTTTGATGTGTAAAAAGAAAACATCTCATATGGCATTCGCCATCTGCAAACCAGTGGGGAGAGAGAGTGGGAGTGTGGGAGAGAAAAAAAGGGAGAGAGAGAGAGAGAGAGAGAGAGAGAGAGAGAGAGAGAGAGAGCAAGCATTTAGAAAACAGCCATTTGTTCCCCCCTGTCATTGGCTTCTATGGGAGGGAAAACACTGTATTTGTTTTGCACTCAAGCATTGGCTGCCTCCACATTCTCTTCATTGGAATGGAAGCCAAGACAAGATAAACAAATCCTGTAGAGGTCCCACTGTTAGTGAATGACAGATTCTTTTTTATAAGGTGGGAAAGGGAACATTTTCTGATGTTGGTACAACAATAAGATAGAAGTTGATTTGTGTGTAAAAGCTTAAACAAACCAGTCAGAATCCCATTCATTATCAATGAATCAAGTCCGTCTTTTTGTCTTGATGACACACTAGATTGGAAGCTTGCTTATATTGAACGAGCTGTTGAATATCAGAGGAATGACATCTCAGTGCTGTTGAAAGGTGGGTTTTTGTTTCAACTGATTTACAATGGAAAGCATTCAAAGCAGATGCGCTGGTGTTAAAGTAAAGCGTATATATATATATATATACGCTTTACTTTATATATATAAAGTATCTATCTATGGCTTGGTGAGATATCTATATATATAGATATCATATATATGTATATGATATGATATCCATGTGAGATATCTATATATATAGATATCATATATATGTATATGATATGATATCCATGTTTTCTGTGTGTGTGAGTGTGGTGTGTGCATGCACATACATGTCTGCTGGTTTGTTTGTGTGTGAGAGCATGTGCATGCATTGCTCTACCCTGATGTGTGGAAGGTAAGCATGTGTTTTGCATACCA
>CABFOQ010052763.1:9338-20099 GCA_900660455.1 Gephyroberyx darwinii
GCTGCAACCGCCATGGCTGCGTCTCGCCCTCTTGCTCCTCCTCCACTGCCATCCTGGCCGCAGCTTCCGGGTGTGCAGCAGGCTCCACGACGGGATTCACACAACCAGGAGCAGGCGTGGCCGGGGGGGTTGTGTGTGAAGATGAGGGAAATGCTTTGTTTGAAATAAAACAAAATCATTTTTTCCCATGGAAATACAGTCTGTCCCTGAGTCTGACTCACACATCCCCCACACTGTGTGAGCCGACAGCCCTCGGTTAACAGGCAGTACGGACTCACGTCATTACCTCCTCCCCGGCAGCATCCGGCTGCGAGCTTGTGCGTAAAACACTCCCCAGAGACTTCCGCTCAGCCCTTTCGGCCCGAGCCCCCCATGGGTTGCTCCGACGACCACAGCGCTTCAAATAAATGTACGCCCACTCTGAGAGCATTACTCAGAGTGGCAGTGCGTATGTTCAATGAACTGGCTGGATGGATGGCTGAATGAACAGGCTAATCAGCAGAGGTGAGAGACCCTTTCACATGCTGACAATCAGACAGGTGCTGGAATGTGTTCGCCAGGGCAAGTGGTTCACTTCCATAGATCTGAAAGACGCACATTTCCACGTCTCCATCATTCCAAAACACAGGAAATTCCTACGCTTCTCATTCCAGAGGATACAATATCAGTACAACCGCCTGCCGTTTGGTTACTCCCTGACTCTAAGCACCTTTTCCAGATGTGTGGAAATGGCTCTGGAGCCGTTACGCAGGATAGGGATGAGAATGTCATTTTATCTGGATGATATATGGCTTTTGCTGGCTCGCTCAAGGGAGGAAGCTGCTTTACAGACAATGAAGTTGGTAACACATCTGTTGAGTCTGGGCTTCATGATAAACTGGAAAAAGAGCTCTCCTCTCCCCTCCCAGCTCGTCATCTATCTGGGAGTGGAACTGAACTCAGCCGGCATGAGAGCACAGCTCTCGCAGCAGAGAGTGGAGGCGTTGGCAGCTCTTCTCCACCGTGTCACACCTCACAGTATTGTGACAGCTCTCTCTGTCATGCAGCTGCTGGGCATGATGTCAGCGAGTCACGTGGTGATTCCCCTGGGTCTGCTCCACATGAGATGGCTGCAGAGATGGTTCTCACTATGCGGAAAGTAATCCAACATTGCGCTCTGCTGCTGCAGAATCAGTACGTTCTGATTCACACAGACAACAAAATGCACGGGGGTGAAACACGTGCACTGTCATTGGCTGATCCCCAGGTGTGTACGCATTGTGCTTCCATGCCAAAAGGATCCTGGAGAGAAGACTGAGAGTGGCAGTAGCTAGTAACCAGGACCCGTGCCTGTGTGGTACCACTCCTAAAGCTACAGCTAAGAACCATCATTCACAGGCTGGTACAAGCTGGGGTGACATGATGGATGACTTGTCCCCGGACATGCCACCGTTGTTCGCGGGACTCCTTGATCAAGAGGAGCCAGCGGCAAGGACGCAGAGGGTGATGCCAACTCTGACCTCCTCAACATAGACGACATGGAGGAGGAGGAGGACAACTCCACCTTCCCTGCCCAGAAGTCTAGGCCCTCAAGCTTGACTGAAGCACCTCCTCAGGTTGACAACAACCTGTACGAGGTATGCAAGTGGGCCACAGCTACATGTGTGCAGAGAGGGACCTTTACGCCTTTACGGCCCAGCCACTGGCTAAACAACTCCTACCCGCAGTCCCCACCTGCATTAAGGAGATTAGCCGCTATTGGTCTAGCCCGTTTAAGAGTAAGCTCTCCACCAAGGGTGAGATTCAGATCAAAAATACAAATGATACAACCACCACCAAATGAACACCATAGCAGACATCAGGCTACACCGTTATACGGCATGTCATTTGGGTTATCAAGTGGGCACCTTCCTTCACTGATGTTTCGTTGAGTTAGGCCCACGACACCTCAAGAAGGCTCAACGGTGTAGTCCAGATTCCTGGAACCACCCCCCTCTATGCCACCACCTCACAACTCCCCTTTACCCTTGCCATCTAATGCCTGCCATCAACCTAACATTAACCTAACCTTGACTCAGCATTAACATACCAATACAAACCTGTCTATCTGATACAACAACACAACTAGACAGTTGTGTATGTATGTCCCACCATGCCTATACATGACTGTTGGGCACTTCCCTAGCTAGCAGTACAGACCCCCCCTCAATACCACAGTACGATACAGTACAATCCCATGAATACAGCCACACAGTGCTACACTATGAGATGCACTGCTACACTATGAAACACACATGTCTGCACAACACTCAACCCAGCGGCGCTCACCTTAGCGTGCTCCCCAGCTAGCCTGCTTCCTCCTTATCCACAACCACTCGCTTGCTCCTTCTGCTGCTTGGGACATACTCCTAACCGCAAGTTCTGAGCTCCGTCCACGAATGCCCAGCTCGCTTAGCAATGCAAAGACAGACTTTGCCATGAAAGCTCGACAGCCAATTTCTACCGGCCATACCCGAGCCCTCCAACCTCGCTGTTCTGCCTGTGCTGCCATCTCTGCATAGGGGTGGGCGGTATAAATGGTACACCAGTAGAAATATGCGCCATGGTATGGATTTGGCTATACCGTTTGTACCGGTAGACAATGGATTTTGACTAATACATAGAGCGCGCGAGCGTCATTTCTCAGCATTGCCTGATGGACAGCATTGCTAGGCCAATAAAAATACGTAGTTGGGTGTGCTCTTCCCCTTTATGTGCTAACACACGTGTTTTACGTATCCATGTAAACAACAATGAGTGAAGAAATGGTGACAACTAGCGCGAGCATTGCTAGCGCAGATGAAGAACTTGTTAAAAAGAAGGGTGCAACAACCATAGTTTGGACCCGGTTCGGATTTAAGAAGTCGGACCACGAGCAGAAAACAGTTATCTGCAAACTATGTCGGGTAGCAGTTGTTGCCAAAGGCGATAATACAGGCAACCTCTTCTACCACTTGCAGACGAAACATGTGCACGATATGAGGAAAGTGTGAGTATGCGCCCAACAACAAGTGGCTCTAGCGTCGGCGTGAAAAGAAAATTGACAATGCAGACATCCAGCCTGAGGATTTAACTAGTCATATTCCATATGACAAGAAAAGCCAGCGATGGAAGGACATTACACACGCCATTACTGTGCACATGTGTAAGGACATGGTGCCCATCCAAAGTGTCGAGAGATGGCTTTAAGGCGATGGTTAAAACCCTTGATTCACGGTACGAAATACCGAGCCGCAAACATTTCACCCACACCGAAATCCCGAGGTTGTACAGCATCTGTTGTGAGAAAGTGGAGCAAGAACTTGCCAGTGTTGCACACTTTTCTACCACGACTGACCTATGGCCGAGCCGCACTTAACAGCCTTATATGAGCCTGACTGTCCACTTTATCAACAATGAATGGAAGCTACATAGCAAATGCTTACAGACTTCGTCTTTCCCGGACGACCACACTGCAGAAATGATTGGCCAAGGCTTGAGCGAGGCGCTGGAGTCGCGGGGAGCCATTTCAAACATTTTAATTTGTGAATTTGAAATAAGTAATATCTTGTCTAATGTCAAAGCTACTTATTTGAATATTTTAAAGGTTTAAATGTAAATCATTGTTCTAAAATGAATTGTTACAAAATTATTGTGTTAAATTATTATCTGTGTTACAGAGAGAAGTGTAAAAGATCCCTGCATACAGCGTGCAGTTGGTGTGTGTAAGAAGGTAGTCAGCGCCTTTTCCTACACATGGAAGAGGAAGAAGGAAATGGCCACTGTTCAGGCTGAACTGAGCTTGCCTACCCACCACCTCATCACAGAAATGCCAACCAGATGGGGCTCTCGACAGAAAATGATTGAGCAACTAATCGAACAGGAGAAGGCCGTAGCACAGGTCCTGAGGGCTGATAAGAAGACCAGGCACTTGGTACCAAGTTGGCAAGACATGGATGTGCTTGAGTCTGTGAATAAGGCCCTTAGCCCTCTGATGGAGTTCACCGATGCCTTATCCGGAGAGGAATATGTCAGTGTGTCCTACCTCAAGCCAGTGCTCCATCTTTTTAATAATAGTATTCTGACAGATGACCATGAGGACACACAACTGACAAAGGACATGAAGTACTCTGAGCCAGCCACAGATGACCTGCTAGACATGTTTTCTCTCCTCGATTCCCGTTTCAAGACGGCCTACATCAAGGATGACCGAGTGGACTACATGAAGACCAGAGCAGCTGCAGAGATCCAGTCGCTTCTGGAAGAGCAGGCCATGTCCATTGCAGTGTCTACCCCACCAGGAACCACGGGAGAAGCTGCTGCAGCTGAACCAGAGACAGTGATGAAAAAGAAAGGGAAGAAGAGTCTGAGCAGCTACTTCTCCAAACAAAATGTCCCAGGGCCAGCAGCAGCCATTTCTGACAGATGCTATTGAAGTGGAGCTGAAGAGCTACCTGCAGTCGCCCGACGTGGTCAGTGAGACCGATCCACTGGAGTGGTGGAGACTGCGTGAAGCCAATTTCCCAAGAGTGTCCAAATTGGCCAAGAAATACCTCTGCATACCTGCTACTAGTGCACCTTCTGAGAGGGAATTCAGCACAGGTGGCAACATTGTGACCTGTCACAGATCTGCACTCAAGCCAGAGACTGAGACTGTGGCAAGTAATCTGTAACTTGAAGTTGAATTTTGTGTGTGCAATGCACCCTTTTTTTTCTTGATCTAACCTCACGTACAAAGCTCATTTCCATTGTAATGAAATCCAAGATGGCTGACTCTTCGGCACTTTGCATCCACGCAATAAGCAGCGTACATATTGTGCGGACACAAAGTACCGAAGAAGAGTTCTGTCAGCCATCTTGGATTTCATTACAATGAAGATGTTGGAGTATACCTGTCTTTAACAAAGTATAAAAGTTTATTTGTGCATAGGAGATGGAGCGCCACCCACCGCCATGCAAGTAGACAAGTGAAGGATTATGGACATCTGTTTAGGTAAGTGAAATTCGATGTATTGGTTTCGTTATCGGGCTCGCTGACTTTCATGCAGTAAAAAGTCAATGGAGCGGGACAGGACACTATGGGGAAGGTAAATAGCCACATGATGAAAGACTGTATCAGGGCTAACAGCGCATGTGTCGTGTAAAGTTGATGTTGAATAAAAGTCATAAACGTACTTGCAGTAGTCGTCAGAGTTTTTTAAAGGACCTAACGCGACAGCCTATATGATCAATTTATAAAATTGTTGTGTTTACCGACCCTGTCACCGGCCCTTGCGGCCCAACAACCAGCCCAGCCCACCGGGAATCTTCCCGTTTCTCCTGATTAGCCACCCCATGCCTGCTAACTTTACACCCTGACAGTATATGCCTAATTATGCTGGAACACAACGGGCAGGCAGTGTCCTCACCCATCCACTGACTAAGATTTTGGGGAGATGGCAGCACATCATAAGTAGCCCCTATAACAAATCTAATTCTGCTTGCCTCCATGCTCCACAACTCTCTCCACTTCAAACTTCTCTTCTCTACACTCTCCCAATTCACCCACTGCCCTTGTTTTGCCTGAGACACTGCCTTAGTGCATCTTACCACCTCCTCCTGACTGAATGTATTTCCTCAACTACCATCTTCCTCTTTTCTACTGCTGTCGCCTTACTCCACACAGGTTTTCCTGCACACAGCCCTAGACCTCCACGCCTATGCTGCACCTGGCCTACGATATCCCTATGTCTAAGTTCTGCCTGTGCTTGCTGCACTGCCTCTTTTGGGTTCCACTTCCTCCCTGTTTTAACTGTCGGTGCTACGCTCCTAACAACTAGATGCTTTGACTGAGTCAGAGTAATTTCCAATCTAACCTTAGCACACTTGTACTCCTCTGTCAGGCTAGCTATTGGTAGCTCTAACATGTCTTTCCCGCACGACCTTCCCTATGTTTTCTTCATTATGTTTACTTTATGCTCAGTAATTTCCATTAAATTCATCTTGAATGTTCATGCGTTCCCATTTTACTAATATGGTAGTTTCATGTTGTTGTTTTGCAGATTGTCGTGCAGATGTTCTTGAAATATTGAAATTTACCTCATGCTAGATGGCTCTTAGACCACCTCATCCATATTCTGTGGCTTATCGTTTCATTTATTGTGGTAATAGCCAATTGTTTTAGGACAGAAGGTTTTATATGTACACTATACGATTTAGATGTTTTGCACTTTACTATGGCACCATTTTATGCAAAATGTTGTGAAATAAATTGTTGTAACCTATATTTTGTAGTTTTTATTGTTATATTAAAAATCTGAAGTGCCAGATACATATAAAATGTAAATATGCAGCATTTTACTGAAAATGAAAGCAGTAATCTTAAAATACATTTGCTGGGTGAATTTTACAGCAGAATACTGAATACTATCCATAGCAGTGGTTATACTGTAATTGTCAATACAGTTACAATACAGTAAAAATACTGTAAATAAACAGTGCAGTACTGGTGGATTTGCTGCCAGCAAGCTGTCTGACATCAACCTCTGTCTGACTCAACAACAGAAGATAACTTTTTCTCCAATATTGAACTTGGGATGTTACCGTACATGATGTGACAATACTCCAGCTGCAAGCAAAGTGTATATATTCAATAAGTAACTTAATAGATCAACGAAAGGAAAATGTATTTTCTCCTGTGCATTGAACAATTGTTCCCTCACATGCGCATTGAAAAGTAGAAAAGATTTATTTTTGGAACTATTTCAGGTGAGCAAACACATTCATCATTATTTTTTAGCTGGCCACCACCTTTACTTCCTATTGAAACAGGGAAAGTAGTCCTTTGTACTTCAAATATATGTATATATCATATTTTGTGCAAATTTTGCCAAACACAAAACTACCTGATTAGCTGCATATTTTAAAATGACTTCCCTTTAGCTTTCGATCTGATGTGGAGGTGCTGAAGTTAGCATTCTGCTGGGATTTTAGACAATCCCAAAGCTATAGCAGTAAAGACAGTAGTCGCTTACAATCAGAACCAAAGAGCCACAACAAACACTCAGTGGTTGTGTCTTTCACGCTTATGATGGTTCACGGAGCATAAAAGCTGTGGCCTCGATACCCCAAACAATTAGACCTAACTGACCCCCATCTTGCTCCCAGCAGTTCCGCATCAATGTTTGTTGGCGTTTTATTTCCATTTTCTTCACTGTTACACTTTTCATTTGAAAGCCATAGATCTCATCGATCTCTCTTCCCCCTCTCCATTCGCTCGCAGGGGGATTTCATATAAATGTGTGGATTTCATATAAAAAAAGCTCTGACTAAAAGCCGTGTGAAGCTTCATAGGGGTAAAATGGAAGGACACTATCATTTTCAAGGACGAAAGGATATCATGAAAGAGAGCAGCCAGTGTTTTATTGCTGTCATTTGAAGGTCCTGTTTCACAGCAGCATGTGGCCTTTTGCTGTTTGCTTTTCTACTAAGACAATATGCAACGTAAACATTGGTGGTAACACTGGTAACACTTATTCTACTCTTTCTCTGAGCTTTTCCACCACACACACATACATACGTACACACACACTGTCTGCTTGTCAATCTTACCCTAGCAACCACCTAGAAACTATCAGCCTAGAAACTATCTTGTACACCCTAGCAACCACATAGTACACCCTAACAACCACCTAGTAACATCCTAGCAACCACCTAGTAACATCCTAGCAACCCTACTGCATGCAAAGGGCTGCAACTAGTCGACTGAATTCCAATAATTTGGCATGCTGATGGATATCTGCACATGATGAAAGAATGCATTGCACATATGATGGAAGAAATTTAGAAAGTTGAAATTCATTCATTCTGAATTCCCATTAAATTGGGTTGTTTTAACCGAAACATGCTGCATTTTATGTGTTTTCAGTGTTTTGCTGCCATCAGTTCCTGGTCAATAACTAAATCAAATCAATAACTGAACAGGACAAGGACACTTGTACACTACTGTTGGCACCCATCTGTCATATAGCCTAGGTATCCTACCTTATTGTCAAGTTTTTATTATATACTCTAAATATTCTTATATTTTTATCCTAAATGCAATAATTCCCTCATGTTGTCAGTGCAACATCCCAGTGCAATCAATCTGCCACACTCCTATGGAGACCATATCATATTGTATTGTACGTTCTTGTTTTTTTCAGTTTGGCCAATAAAGTGATTCTGATTCTGATACGAGGACTGACAGTATTTGACAGTATAGTTAATGCCCTTGTGTCTACAAATGAAAAAAATGTATTGCTCTGATAGAACTTCATCGATTTGTTGTGATGGTTGCTTAGTTGCATTACTAACAATTTAACACCTGACCCCCAGGGAGTCACAGGGGGCTTGCAGGAAACAGTGCTAAAAGAAGTATTTTTTTGGTCAATATATAATGTGTGTGCACAGACTTAGGTAGATAGATTATTGTCCTCCTTAGAGGAAATTTGTATCCTATCTCTATTGTAATAGCACACAAAAATATTTTCAACCTTGACCTCAATCGCTACATATCAACCGCACTGCGTGCTGGAAGCTGATATCCTTATTGTACACCTTATTATAATCAGCGGAAACAAGACACCACAAGATGTCAGCTAACAAACATACAGCAGAAAAAGAATCGAAGGGGAAAAAAGCCAAAAGTAGAAAATATGATGAAAAGTATTTGGAGTATGGCTTCACTCAGAGATGCGATGGAGAGTATCCACGTCCACAGTTCAGGTGTGCGTCAGAGTGTCAGAGCATCAGAGTGAGAGCCTGACTGAGTGCAGGAGATCGGGAGGATTGAGTCGGACTGTGGAGTGGAGAGAGCGAGCGGGACAAGCAGCGATGACCGTCCGTCAAGACCGGGTCGGGGGGGGTGTCACAAAATATTTTAGCCCTCGAAAGGGGGCCGCACTTGCAAAAAGTTTAAGAACCCCTGCTTTTGACTGTTGCTTATTTAAAGAAGGCCATGTATCTTTAGTTAGCTCAGTTAACTGACTGTTAACTGAATATATTGTCTCATTCAATTGGCCTCCAGCAGCTTGGGCCTATCAGCAGTCCGTTAGACTAAGTCATCATTGAACCTTTTTTATCTGTCTTTTATTGCAATTTTCTAAATTTTTTGAAACCCACATTAGCAGGAACACCTTAGGCTAACCAGCAGTAAGTGACCTTTCAAGTAAAGTGCCATGGTAATTAACTCATTGAATAAATAGATAATAAACCTTTGAGTCCTTTGATATCAGACATACATTTAAATTGTGTTAACTTGGAAACTGTTGGAAATCCAAAAGTGCAAGTGTATTTTCACCTGCCACCTGCCAAGTTTTATTGATTTATTTATTCCCTACTGTCCTGACATCAGTGGGGAGTTCATTCCACCACTGTGGGGCCAGGACAGAGAAGAGCCCGGACCGTGCAGATCGGCCGCAGGGGCCTCTGAGTGACGGGGCAACCAGTCACCTCGAGGCAGCAATAAGGTTAACATTAAGTGCCCCACAAACCCTCTTTGTCTATTTCATCAAAACAGCTCAACTACATATGCAAACAAACCTTGTAAACAGTTGGGCTTTTAAACACTCATCTTTCAGCATTTTCCCTTTGGGGGAGCAAAACCCCGGACCCCTTAGGCCAGGGCTTTTCAACCATGTGTCATGGAGGGCCGAGAGCATGCAGGTTTTCATCCAAGCCAAAGACTACACCAGGTGATTTCACTGATTAGTTCCTCCCCTGTGGTTTAATCAGTGAAATCACCTGCTGTGGTGTTTGGTTGGAATGACAACCTGCATACTCTCGGTAACAGCCCTGCCTTAGGCTACAATGCATCTCTGGGTTTTTGTGACCTTTTTGACCTCTGATGTGTTTGCATCCCTCATATTCCTGTCAGTTTGTTCACATATACACAGGCACAAACACACACAGAGAGACCATTGCATTGACAGCAAGTTTATTCCCATTTTCTTTAGAAAATGTACCTAATCTAGTTATTATTACTATTAATAGTGAGTAGTAGTAGTAACCTGGGTTTCAATGGAGAGTTTTAGTATCTCATGGTCTAAATGCTGCAGAGGCTTTTCCATCCTAACAAGAATACAATTATGAACATTGAATATTTGTAATTTCTAACATGAAAATAGTCAAAATTAAAGTCACTGAATCTCGGCACATCATTTTGACGATCAGCAGTTTCAGTCTGTTTTAGGCTAACAGAAATCTTTGTGATGTAAATTCAAAGTATACATCATATAAAATATAGAGCCATAAGAGCCCTGCATAAGGGAAATACTGTGTGTGCTTGTGCACCAGGCAGTACGGTAGAAGTCACACAAGCATGAACCAGCTCTAGGTCGGTGCACGGTACATCCACATACCGCCAAGTAGCTCTGTGATTGTTTAACTGTAGTGGTCAATGCATGACTGATATATTTTGCTACCACAGTTATTTGGTGTTAACAGGTGGAGTTTCTCAAGTCAACATAGTTTCATTCACCCCAATCGTGCAGATCCCCCTCACCCCAAACCTCCACCCTGAGCACCTAGAAAGTGCTAGCACACTTGCCATGATAATGCCATGACATTAGCCATGTCAACTTTAACATACTTTTACTGTCTCTGCTGTCGCCCAATCCCATTTCTCATTTTTATCCCTACCCCTCATTTTCGAGTGCCCCTCGCTTTTCAACTTGCCCCTCGGAACGGAGTTACAAGGGGTAGTGGTTGAAATCTTCCCCTATGAAATGGGACAACCCTTCAAGA
>CABFOQ010052763.1:20119-31044 GCA_900660455.1 Gephyroberyx darwinii
ATCGTGCAGATCCCCCTCACCCCAAACCTCCACCCTGAGCACCTAGAAAGTGCTAGCACACTTGCCATGATAATGCCATGACATTAGCCATGTCAACTTTAACATACTTTTACTGTTTCTGCTGTCGCATTTTCGAGTGCCCCTCGCTTTTCGACTTGCCCCTCGGAACGGAGTTACAAGGGGTAGTGGTTGAAATCTTCCCCTATGAAATGGGACAACCCTTCAAGACCCTGATCTTTACGTAAACAGACGCGATGAGTTTGTTTGTTGGTGATCATTATATGGCAATAATGGTATTATCACAATGATGGAGATAGAAAAGCACGGATGCTCGTGATTCGTTCAAACTTGTAAGTTTCTTTGCTGTTATATTTCAGCGTCATATGCCATCGAACGGGGGAAATGCGACGTGGAAATATGTCAAAATGCGGGACTGTCATGCACAAATGAGCCTTAAAATAATGTTGTAACGATCGGCATACTAGCAATTTTTTGTTATGTTTGTTATAAAGAAAAGAGCTATAATACATTGAAACGACATTAAACTAAGATAATACGATGGTTATAATTTTTAAATCTTTATTAATGAAGAAAATATTACATTTGTGGTTTTCTTTTGTTGCTTGTGCAGCGTTCACCACCATCTTGCCGATGATTGCCGGAGATTTCTCATAACAGTTTTGAGTGTGCCTCTGAAAAATCTCCGTTTGGAGGGCCATGTAGCCCTAGCACTTCGCCCTACCTCTCGCTCCCAACAAGAATCGGGACACCCTACCCCTACACGTGAACGCACAAAACGGAGGGGAAGGGCTAAAGGGAGAATTGGGATTGGGCCTATGGATTGGAATTAAGAAAATGTAACTATGTAATACAAAACAGGCAAAAGTGGAGTTAGCTGTATTCTACATTTAACCAGATTGCTTGGATCTGCGGTGCATGCATTAGTATGGGATCAGGGTGAACAGTGTTTTAGTAAACATAGTAGCAGCAATTGCTAAAAGGTTATTATAAAGCGTATGACCATTAGCCTTCCTGTAAGTATCTCATCTGGCTTCTGATGTAACACCCTCTGAGCTCCTTCTGTCTCAAGCATTTTACCTCTGTTTCTATTCCCCCTCTGTTTGAACAGATTATTGTTATTATTTATAGCCAAGGCTTATCCAAATTCCACTTGTGTGGGGGGTAAGTCAAGTCTGTTAGTGACACAATGAATGCTTTTTAGATCCGTTCCTATCCTCCCTTCCCTTTAATCTCGTCCACTCTATTTAAGTCTTATCAGCCTGCATAAGACTGGGAAGGAAGATAAGAGAGGCAAACTAATATCAGCGCTACAATGTCGGATGTTATGAAGTCAAGCCCTGGCTCTTACCGCCGTGATGTAGGGAATGATTAAAGAGACACTGACGGCTTCCGAAAGGCGCTCGCTGACTTTTAATAAGCCACATTATGGCAGGAGAAGCCATTTCACATATGCTGTACCAGACTGCAGTGTTTCATCGTCTTGCCACAGGTTGAGCTTTAGATTTAAAAACTGTGATGTGCAAATGGATGTGTGTAAAGCGTGGGTACCTGGCTTGCTGTCTGCTGGGTGCATAGGCTTTCCTATCATTTTATCTTTCACATTAAATTAATTATTTCATATGTATGTTGATTACAGAGGAAATAACCTTGTAGGAATGCCTTTTGTATAGTCAGATACAACCACAGTGTGCAGTTTGTGGCAATGTGCTGTCGAAAGAGGGCCTCAAGTCTTCTAAGATGCTTCGTCACTTGCAGACCTGACACCCATCGCTACTGGAATTTTTTGAGCAGAAGCTACAGGAGCTACGAGGCAGAAATCAACCCTACAGAAGGCCATGACTGCGAATGAAAAGGCACTTCAATCCTCTTTGGTCATCTCTCATTGGATTGCTAAAACTGGGAAGCCACACACTTTAGGTGAGACCTTTTTCTTACCGTACGCTAAGTAAACGGTTGCAATTATCTGTGGGAAGAGCGCAGCAGAGCAACTAACCCTAACCCTAACCGTAACCCTATTGATACCAGTGTCAAATGATACAGTGGCTGATTGTATTGGACGCATGGCAGAAGACATGAAAGAGCAGGTCGTCACAAAAATAAAATCAGGTGTCTTATTTTCTCTTCAACTTGATGAGACCACTGATGTCGCCGGAGAAGCACAAGTACTTGTTTACGTCAGATTTGTTGATGGAGGGCAAATCACAGAGGTTTTTTTGTTCTGCCGGCCTCTTCCTGCACATGTGACTGGTGAACAACTGTTCGCCTTGTTGGATTCAGTTTTTGGCGAGCATCAAACGGAATGGAAGAATTGTGTGGGAATTTGCTCTGACGGTGCGCGAGCTATGACTGGTAAACACAGTGGATTGGTGACTAAAGTACAGCCTGTTGCTCCGCTGGCAGTGTGGACACATTGCATGATACATAGACATGCCCATGCTTGCTTTCTGGATGAAGTGGTTCATATAGTCAAACTCTCATTGTGGCTAACTCGTCTGGACAATGATAATTTCAACTGTTTCCCGTTATTGGATGAGTTTGAGTGTGAAAAATGTGTCAATAACCGACCCGAGGGTGGTCATCGGGCTCATTTTGATGGAATGAAAAGACAGTTTCGAAATTATTTCCCTGAAAATCAGGCAGTATCTGACACAGACGAATGGATCAGAAATTCCTTCTCCGTGAAAAAGGAAATGGGATTGCTGATTGAATTGGAGGAGTCATTGATTGATCTCACGAGGGGAGTGATATGGTCTGAAGCAGAGGTTCACAGAGAGGCCTCTGGCTGACTTTTGGATATCAGTGCAATGTGAATACTGTGGACTGAGTGGTATCGCGTTGAAGAAACTTCTTCCGTTCTCCTCAATCTATCTCTGCGAGTCTGGCTTTTCAATGCTAACCTACCTGAAAAACAAGTACAGAGCTCATCTCAGGGTTGAAGATGATTTGTGCCCAGGGTCCAATGGTCCAATTGGTGGGCCATAACATGACACCACTCACTGTTATCAACACAACATGTTTTATTTCTGTTCTTTCAAAAACTAAAAAGGCATTTCACTAATACATGCAGCAAACCACTGACATTGACTTGCAGCCCTCTATAGCCACAAATACATCACACATGCATACATATATAACCAGGGCTCATGAAATAAAATCAAACACCTAAGCAACCTATTATATTTGTTTTACTTTTAACTGCTTCCCCTCTGATAGGAAAGCTGAGAGTCTAAAATACAGAAGCTGGTATGGAAACATGTGCTGTACTCACCTGCTCCAGACAGCGGGTCAGAGGATGTTGTGTGAGGTTGATGGGAGGGTGGTTGTACTATACTGAGGGTGTTCAGATGAGGTAGATGGCAGGCTGCTGGGTGCACTAGCACCAGGGTGTATCGATGTTGATGGGATCTTTTCAGGCACGTCAGGATTTACAGAGGGAGTTGGGCCAAAATATTTCAAAAGTGCATCTGAAAAATGGAGCACATGTCAGTATTATGAATTACACTGCAACAGAGCCATTTACCAACCCCAACCATCCTACTGAGTGAGTAGACCTAGAGAGTAGAGTAGAATTTATTCAGTTTATTTTATTGTTTTTATATGAGAAATGATATTGGTAGGTATATTTATTCAAGGTTAAGAACCCCTGATCTATAGTATTTGCTTGCAGCTATCAATTGTAATAGATATGCAGTAATAATGTAACTACACAGTTATTACGTGGCAACCCTTGTAAAAACTCAAAATATCTACAATTGCACAGTGGGGTTCACAAACTTTCAATCATGACTGTACATACACACACATGCACACATCATGTGTCATGTCAACTATTTGGTTTGGATTATAGAGGCATTTTCTATTCACATGGTGCTTCTACATTGAAGCCATTGGATGCAGTTCATCACAGTGTCATCACATCATCACAAAATTTCACACACACAATTATGATTTATATCTTTCGCAATGAGGTTCCCTGTACCTCACAGCTTTACTGTCTTTTCAATCCAATAGTTATGCCACAGTATCACAGAACACATTAATGTTTTTTGTTCTCAGGTCTTGAAAAATAAATCTGGGTCTACGTGATTAATATGAAAAAACCTCACATGTATGCATTTGTGCATGCATACACACCCACCCACACACACACACAAACACATATACACACCAAGGTCACTAACCTCCCCTATTCAGTAGTTTAGAAGCCATTTTTCTATCTGCCTTTATTTACAGACTTACTCTTGTGTATTTTGTCCTGATTTCAGTGTTAATGAATAGAGAAGGAATGTGCTATAGCAGTGGTTCAAAGCCTCGGGTGTCGGATCCCCAAGTGGTTTTCTAAATAAGTTTTATCTGCATGTCTGTATATTCTGTATATAAATACATTACTAAGTTCATATACTTGGGATTTATTTCATGTCAAGTAATAAATATTTGCGACCTCTAGAGTTCCTGGAATAACAGTTAAAGTGAGATAGTATGTGCATTAGTTTCTCTTTGTTTGCAGTGTTTGCCAGTAAAAATGCTTAAGGCAAGGCAACACAGGGGAAAGTGATGATTTTAGCTGGATTGGTCAGTTTTGAGACGTGATAATATTTTGCTTCTATAACTACATTAGTTTCAAAAAATATACAGAACAGTTATAATAAATAAAAGAATAAAAATAGTTAATTTATCCATTTTATTTGAGCTGCATCAAGTACACCAAGTTACCAAATTAACACCAAATTTGTAAAAAAAAAAATAAGAAATGGCCATTTTCTCAAAATGACATATTCCCCTATATGCAACTTGTCAATATGGCCACCAAATTTGACCTGCTGCTTCTTCATAAAAATAGTAGCTTTTGTGGATGTTTTATTCATCAGAATTAAACTGAATTACATGATACAATAACAGAATTAAATGAATCCACTGTGAAATCAAATATCTGATACACAAATGCATATCAGTTCTGTGGTCATATCTGTGGTGCCTCGCTGTTAAGAAGCATTGCATGATATTATACCAAAGTTGCCCTAGACCATTTAAACTCACACATATTCCTCTCTTCTCATTTGCTGCTACTGACAGATGTGATTTTAGTTCTTCACAATAAAACTGAAGCTCTGGTTCTGGATGTTCAGCCAAGCATACAGGACACTCCCTCACAACTGTGTTCACATTAAAGCAACCAAAGCTGCCTGAGGTTCATGTAACTTAGCCAGACCGTCCTGGACTGGAGAAACCCCACCGATCGATCCCTGTCTGTGATACGGAAGCATATGCCTGCACCTTCATTTCCCCCACCTGACAATGATCCATGTGAGCAGTTTTGGTAATCATATTTCTGCCCTGCAGGAAATACAGAGAAGGGTTATTTGGACACTTTGACGTGTTTCAGATTAATCCCAAGTTTCAAAAGTTCAACAGAAGTCTGTAGTCGAGCCAGGAGGATATAATAGTGCAGCAAGATGTTTCTCAGAGTAGCTGGAATTAAGGCTGGCACTCCTCCACATCCATTTTAATTCTCAGATCTCCTGTCACCTTAAAAACAGCCAGAACTGCTAGGTGTTTGACAGTGAAGGGTTTTGACAGACATACCATAATTCAAAAACCAATGGAGAAAATGTTAATTTCCAGTGTGTGGAAAAAAATATTTGGCACAGGAGCCATTTTAAACAGATATACCCTGTTGGTACAGGCAACACATAAAACATAATTATGTACAATAGCAGGTTTTCTCAAAGGAGTTCTCAGCCTTGAAGGTTCAAGGCTGAGAAATAACAAATGCTGTCACTCACATAGAGCTCAGTGTACATACAGACTCATAGTTTAAGAAAGCATGTACGAAAGGGTAACAATAATGAGATTGTTAGCTAATGCATGTAGCATGCAACTAATGGTGTACTAACACTTAACTAAGGCATGAATACAGTTATTTATGTTCACTAAACTATTAACTAATGCAGTTGTAAATGCTTTAATTACATTTTGTTCATGATAAAGTCAGAACTTCCTATTTTGTTACTAAACCATTTACTAACATATTAAAAAACATGCCCAAAATTGGACTCCTGTTAACTAGGCCATTAATTAATGCTTTTGTAAATATATTTATTTCATTTTGTTCAAACAGAAAGGAGTTGTGCTGACGTTTATAGATCATGAATTCATGTATTTACAATACATGTTCACTCCTTAGTTAATGCCTTACTCTTTTCTTATTATAATCTGCTCATATTATTTTGTTTTGTCCATGAATGTCTTAGGAACATATGAGCAAGGCATGATCAGCTTTTGCTCATGTTGCTGTATAAGCCATATTGTCGTCTTTCATTGCTACACACCAACCAGTTCACATTTTAATTAATGGTCAACATAATTAACCTATTTGTACTACATGTAAAGCAAGTAGTACAGTAGTACTATTAATATTGAATGTTGATATTTCAAATGATATTGAGCATGGCTCAGTGGTCAGCTCTGTTGCCTCACAGCAGAAAGGTCTTGGGTTTGAATCTGGTCTTTTCTGTGTGGAGTTTGCAGGTTCAAGTGGGTTTGCTCTGGGTTTCCTCCCCTTCTTGAAAAGCCTGCTCAGGGGCCCACCTCTGTATGTGTTCCCCAACCAGTAATTCCACTCATTCAGCTTCAGCTGCTTTTTGAGGAGAGTCTGTGATTTCCTCTAAGCTGCCAAATTTGACCCTTGTATGTGGCCCAAGCTTGCTCTATATTTTGTGTATGAGCTCCAGTGACATCATCAAGGAAGGTGTCACTGTGGTTTACAATAAAATGATTGTAGCCACTGTCTGTTAAAGCATGTATTTATGCTCTCCATTGGTCAGTTATTATAGATGTTCCATACCGTACATGGTCACTAATGATCGGCACAAGATAATGTCTTGATCTGCTTCACCAGCCGTAGAATGGGTCTCCTTCTGCTGTTCTGGATTCCTAGCTTCCTTTTCCAAGTGGCAGTGATTCGACCACATCCATATAAAAAAACAAAATAAATTTAACCTAGACATATTAACGTGAACGAATGCAAATCCTTCAAATCAAATTTGTCAGGATGACAAAATTAAATTATTATAAAAAAAGTGATATTATAATCATGTCAAATTAAATACCTTTACTATTTACTTTTCATGTACAACATTAGACAACTCGAAGAATATTAAAGTGCCAATTCTATTATTCTGTCTGGAAAGATTACACATTTTTAATTGGTCCTGTATGAACCGTAGCCTGCAGAAAATGATGGTCAGTCGCTGTGATGTCACCCATGGACTTTCAACTGGCCTGTTTGAAGCTCAGGAAGTGGGATTTCTAGGTGCTGTCATTTTGTATTGTTGAAAACAGAGCAGTAGAGTATGACTAAAATAAAATAAGATCTTTTCTGAATCATTGAGTTCCAACTCTGCAATTTAGCATATAGTTGACCCACCAAGCGGCACTTTTATTTCAACACTTTATTCCTCTCTGTAGTGTAAACATGATCAGGCTGGGCAAGAGGGGGATAAAGAATGCCTGAGGGATTAATTCTAGCCCTAATACGTGCCGTTCTCTCTTGCCAAACTCCATTCGAAAATCTGTCAATTTAATGCTGCCTTGCTTTTCAGCAGAATTGGTTCACATTGCTCGCTATTTCCCTCCATGGTGTATTTCTGAGGAAATGAGACGTGAACCAATTGTAAAAGTTTATATTTTCTTGAAGTATCACATGCTTAGTGTATTGGATGTATGTCCAATTGGATCCAAATACTTCAGAAAAGGTCTTAAATTATGTTCTCTCAGGTATGTAGGTTTACCAATAAGAACTGCCAGACTTTTGAATGGAGTTTGGCATGACTTTCTATCCATGTCAGAGAAAGTGGAAGGTGTCGGAGCTAGATTAATTCTACCCACCTTCTATCTAGCTCAGCAAAATAATATTTACCCGGGTGAGCAGTGTAAAGAGGACCATGTTTATTAACCAGAGTAGCACCAAAATCCATGTTTTAACTGTGCTAATGAATTCACTCTAACTGTAACCCTAAATAAAAATTAACATAACATAAACTAGCTCATAGTATTCAATGCTCAGAACAGGATTATACACACACTGAAATTCATGTAAATATCTTCCTAATGGCACAGTTACTTAAAATAACCATTAGGGGAGACATTTAAGTAAATTTGACAACTATAACTTCTTGCAGAACAAATGTATTGACTTTACATTTGTACATAGAAAATGGGCCTTGGTCCCTGTGATTTATATTAATTTGGATGGTTTTCAAGTTGTTCTGTAGACAGCCACTAGAGGGACCGTCTCAGGGAGCACTGTGCATTGGCTGACTGACACATACAATGGTAATTGCAAATGGTAAAAGCATTATTTGTTGTTTATAATGTTGTGGTGTGAACCATTTCCCCCTGGGGGATCAATAAAGTGTCTATCTTTAATGAATGAAAAAAATCATGTTCACAGCATATATCAATCAATATCAATAATCAATGTTTTCTTATGTGTGAAAATAAATTGAGAATGAAAAGCCTCATCTCCGGTATTATTCTGGCTGTCTTCTCTCCTCCACTCTAAAAACTACCAGACGCCTTAGCTCGGTACAGCTGGCAATTTCACTCACCATACTAACAACATTTTTCGTCCTTCCAGAAAAGTATTTTGTTGCACCTAAGGGCATGTTCTTAAAATATCAGTATTATTACATTGTCATTTGCAGATACACAGTTTCACCGTCTCTTTATGAGTTTAACATTTAACTCACACGCAACAAAGAAAACTCAACTGCCGCGATCAGGAAACAAAAGAAAAGAAACTACATGAACAAACCCATTCTAATCCCCCCTCCCAATTCAGCCCACATGGTAGAGTCCAATGAGACCAATCAGCAGCAGCATTCTCACATATCTCACTAGGGTGATTACACTGCCACTCAGCCTGGCCTCAATCAGGAAGTGGACCTCAAAGGAAAACAAGGTTAAAGCAAACCAAATCCATGTACAAAAGAAATAAAGTACTACAAATCTGAATGACAAAATAAATTGTTCAACTGAAATGGGCCCTTCTGCAGCAGAAACATACTTGGGCTTTTGGGCCTTCACTTGTGTACAGGTTTATTCAAAACAGTTTCTTCGTCCTTATGTTTGGTATGGTGGAAAAACCCATGTGGCTTTGAATCAGTTTTGGTTTGGATGACAACATGGATAGATTAAATTGAAAACTTGCCCTTAGGATATTATTTGGATATTGTGATGGCCCCTTGGCCTCAAGACCACTCTCCTGGTTATTTGTTTGCGGCTCGTTGGGAGTGATGGCTGACACCTGGGTTGGTGTGACTGCTCACCTATATGTAGACGTGCTTGAGCAGTCAGTCTGGGCTCTCCCCCTCTCTCTAGGTTACTCAGTTTGGTTGGTTTATTTTGCATACTTAATTCAGTTTTTCTTAAATAAATTCATGTTACTCTAAAGAGCCAAGTGTGGTCTCCACCATATAAACAATACAATTACTTTACAAAATCTTAAATGATTTAGGCTATTCCACATGAAAAGTTCCACAAGAAATCAAATTTTTTCTTTTTATCAAAAATGATTGTTTATTATCACACATGATAGTGTTTTGTTAATTGATTGATTAATCCATTTTTGGCTCATTGTTTTGAGGTAAACAGGTAGTGCTAAAATGTTTGGTGTGGCATTATTTTGACTGGTGTTCTCCTCTGTGAGGCTTAGCAGCAGGTTCTAATAGAGTGTTGCGGGGTGTTTTTTTAATTTTAGTGTGACGGAGAAAGTGGTTAGAGCAATTGGCTCGGGATTACATCCAGGGTTTCTTGGGGCGTTGCTGTTTGTATGCAGTGCCACTGGGTTGCAGTAAATAAGTACCCGCCACAAGTATCTGTCCGAAGACTAGAGATAGGTTTAGTTAGCTAGTTAATCTTACTAGTTAGTGTAGGATGGGGAGACTCCAGTTCTTTTGGCCATTTGTTGCATTTTGTAGAGTTTACCTCAATTGGATTATCTAGGTTGCTAGATTTGGTTGGTGTCTATGGCTAACATTGTGGAAGATTTCGTTCAGTCTCTCTCTGACGAGTTGCTGGAGCAAAGTACCAAGGAACAGTTGATGAAGATTGCATTCTGTTGAAATTGAGCCCAAACGTACAAAGGAAAACATGGAAGAGTATCATAAAG
The DNA here is from genome assembly GCA_900660455.1 of Gephyroberyx darwinii. Taxonomy (NCBI): domain Eukaryota; kingdom Metazoa; phylum Chordata; class Actinopteri; order Trachichthyiformes; family Trachichthyidae; genus Gephyroberyx; species Gephyroberyx darwinii. The sequence goes on from CABFOQ010052763.1 coordinate 30,312, forward strand.
GCTAACTTGCAAGAATGTAGTGTGCTGATGGTCAGGGGCGGTAAGAGTGGTGCAACTACTTCTATGGCTGGCTTAACATTTGAACAGCAGAAAGAATTGCTGCTTCTGAAGTTAGAACATGAAAAGGAGTTGGAAAAAAATCAAATACAAAAAGGAACAGCTGAAATTGGAATTGCAAAAATTGTCATTGATTAAGGAAGGTAAAATGTCTGCATCTGCTTTAAATGGTGTGACGACCCTCCCCGCCCTGTATTTGGCTTCTGTGGCTGTTGTCTGTCCAGGTACTGGAGGTGGGCGTGGCAGACACCGGCAACATTGGAGACACCTGGGCTTTGTGTGCCAATATTCCTTTAAAACCCTTGTGGAGCCCAGTTGCTCTCCTGTATAACTAAAGATTATTATTATTATCATTAAGGTGTGCTGGATTATTAGGGCTTGTGCGGTTCTCCACAATGTGGCACAGCGCAATGGTGTTCCTGCACCCGCTGACATTGTGCCACATGACATGGCCCAGGAGCACCCTGTAAATGAGGAACAAGCTCCTCCAGCAATTGCATTACGCGAACAAGTGATGCACCGTCTATGAACACGCCAGACCAATGGTGCAGTAATGATGTCCCTCTGGGATTGCAGCACAGAATCCGTGAGGACGCGGAAACTTGCACGGCTGGGACCTGGCTGGCTGGACATCGTGGCTGAGCCGTGCCCACTGGAGACGCCGCTGGGGCCTGGC
>CABFOQ010052764.1:0-12157 GCA_900660455.1 Gephyroberyx darwinii
CTGTCGATGTTGTTTGAACATCCACACACCACTGGTTATTGACCATGATACACACACCACCTCCCTTGCCTTTGCCCGACTCCATTGTTCTGTCCCGACGATGAATGGAGAGGTCCCCAGGTAGAATGGCCGAGTCAGGGACTGAGGGATCCAGCCACGTCTCCGTGAAAACAAAGACGTTACAGTTCTTAATGTCCCGCTGGAAGGCCAGTCTGGTTCTTAGTTCATCCAGCTTATTATCCAGAGATTGGACATTTGCTAGGAGAACACTAGGAAGCGGAGGACTGTATTGTCTTCTCAGCCTGACCAGGACCCCGGCTCTTTTCCCTCTTTTCCTCCAGCGGCGGTGCTTCTGCCCAGGTAGCCAAGGTAAGTTAAATCCAAACAAAGGAGTGTCTGTCGGTGAACTTCCAGATTGCGAGTTAAATCTGATATCCAGAAGAGTCTGTCTGTCGTACGTGATGAGAGCGTTACATGAAGAGAAAAAACTAGAAAATAACATTAATAAAACAAGAAAAATGCAAAGTTGAGGAGGATCTCGAGCGACAGCAGCCAGCCTCTCCGGCGCCATCTTGCAGACCTGCAGACCTGCAGACCTGCATCCTGCATCCTGCATCCTGCATCCTGCATCCACACAACACTACATTCGCATCCACCTCCAGTTTGAAGGGGTGTAAGAAGTCTGGAGCAGTCAGAACCGGTGCCCTACAGATAAAAGCTTTTGCAGACTCAAAAACAGTTGACATGAAGCAAACCAAATTAAAGTTCAGGAAGAACTTGTCAAGCTTGTCAGAGGTAAAACAACATCAGCAAGATTTCTACAAAACCCCCAATAATATCCAGCCATTCCTAAGAATTGATGGAGCTCAAGTCTCGTCTGAGGGACAGGAAACTCTAGGTCATACTTGACCATGGCCCACTTACCGAAAGTGGGCCAAGCTTTTCCAAACTCGCACTTGGCCAAGTTCAAGGTGAGCGAAGCATCCTGCAAACACTCAAAGATGGTAGACATCGTCTCCAAGTGCTCAGACCATGTAAAGTAGAGGAAAAGGCAACCACATTGTCCAGGTAAGCCTCACAGCAGGGCTCGACAGTAACGGTTGCCCGGTTGCCCTCAGCAACCAGATTGAGTCACTTGACAACCGTTTCGTGGCCTCTGGTTGCCACCTTTGGCAACCACCTGTTCAGTATTTTTCATTTTTTAATATAGAACAATAAATAAAAAGCTACAAAACTGGAAAATTTCATTTCAGTAAAAGTCAACATTTTATTTGGTTGCCTACGTAGTTACTACTGCATTAAGAGTATGTTCGTGTGCAACACGACATTTTAGCCATTGTGCGGCCACTTTCTACACACACGCGCAGCCAGCCTGTTGCAATATGGAATGAAATCAATGCCACAACTCTAAAGCTTGAAGCAAGGTTTTGAATCGTTGAAATTTAGTTTTGAAAGTTTGAAAATAGTTTTGAAAGTTTGAAGCGCAGTTCTGAATCTTTGTAATTCCAGTTTGAATACTTTGGAATATTTGAACATTTGAATGCTTGAAACTTAATGTTTGTACTAGTCTATTTAACAGTTACACGTAATGAAATCACATATTTACAAGTAAACCTAGAGCACTCTCTTCACAGAGTTTCAGCACTTGATTTGAATGGTCGGACTTCTCGGAGAGCCAGTTTGTAACTTCAGGTTTGTCAGCTTGTACTTGATGTCCTGAAAACACGTGGGGTCTGGGGGCGGGGTTCCTTGCTTTTGGCCAATCACCTGGCCTCTGTTGGAATCCAAGTCAATCATTTCCCGCCGACACTGTTGTCATTGGCTTGAGTTCCTATCAATCACAACAGTGTTGTTCAACAGCCAATGGCAACAGTGTCAGCAGGAGATATTGTCATTGGTTGGAGTTCCTATCAATCAACTGAAGAAGCACATGTTGACACGCCTCCAACCTTGTTTGGGGAAGCTCAGGGCAGGCTGTGGATCAAATGTCACAAATGGATGGGCAAGAGGTGACCAATTTTGTTTGTTAAAATGAACACAGCATCTGTATTAATTACAACAATACTTACCATATATTTGTGTGTATATAGGGTAGTGTTTGTCCATAGTCACACATTCTAATGCAAATGCATGGAGAACGAATAGAGAGATGGAGCAAGCTAGCTAATGCGTCAGCTAGCTTGCACTAGGTAGGAGCCCTGCCACCAGCAACATATTCTGTCCCTTGTAGTTATTTCACTGGCCTAAGCTTTTTAGAGGCGAAACGCCGGTTTACATTGCTCCTAAGCAGGACAGGGGTGTTGCTGACGTAATCAGGGGTGGACTTTACCATTAGGCAAAGGTAGGCAACTGCCTAGGGCCCCCAGATGCCAAGGGCCCCAAAAGGTCTAATCAAAATACAAGTATATATAAATTGTTTTCCTTCCTACAGATTTTAATATAACCAAGATACCAACATTTTACTTAGAGCGATTATTTTTAGTACTGTCACTGTGCCATCGCCCCCTCCGCCTGGGCTAAAATGGACTATTCCATTTGAAGTGCGAAACGCTAAAGGAAGAAAAATGTAAACAACACAGCATGTGTAAGAGAGTTCGACTGATGGCTCGGCGCAGTAAAGCAGAATGTAAAAATGAAACGTAGTTATCCTAGTGGGGCAGAAAAACATAAACAAAGAGAGTAAAGTAAAAGGTTTGCTGCCAACCTCACAAAAGTAACAGATTTTTTTAGGAAGGAGTCGGACCAAAGTGCTGATACTATTGCTAGCACTAGCAGTGCAGCTATAAGTTGTTCCCCTCCCTGGAGATGAAAACCAAACTGATGATGATGTTCTGGAGTCTGAAACAGAAACACCAAACACGTTGTACTATCTCCAAGATAATAATGATGATAATGATGATGATGGTGTAGACAGTCGAGAAACTGTAAGTGTTGCTCACCCTCCCCACTATGATGACACTATTACACTGGAAGATGACCCAGCTCTTTGGCCAAAACAGCTGTCAGACATAGAACACTGCTCAATAGTTAGGAGAGGGCCAGCTCAAGTCAAAGACATAATTTTCCGCAAGAATAAGAAGGGTTTCAGATTTACAAGGAATCATTATCAGATGCAGATGAGGAATGGAGAAAGGATAAGCAGATCATGGCTAGTATACAGTCAAAAAAATGATTCTGTTGTGTGTTTTTGCTGCCGCCTATTTGGAAACAGGGATAAGAGCATTCAGTTAAGCGGAGATGGTTATAATAATTGGAAGAATCTCTCAGCCCACTAGAAACAGCATGAGTGGTCTGCTGAACACACTACAAACATGGGTAGCTGGCACAATCTCTTGGAGAGATTGAGAAAAAATACAGCTATAGATCAAGTGAACCAAGACCTACTGTCTCTTGAAGTAAAGCACTGGGTTGAAGTTTTGCGAAGGTTAATTGCAATTGTCTGCCATTTGGCAGAGCGCAATCTTGCTTTCCGTGGCCAGTCAGACAGGTTGTTCGAGTCTGGAAATGGAAATTTCCTTGGACAAATTGAATTACTTGCTCAGTTTGACCAAGTCGTGCAAGAACATTTGAGAAGAATTCAGGCAAAAGAGTTGAGTGACACCTACCTCAGTAAACACATTCAAAACAAACTCATATGCCTTGTGGCAAAGAGTACAACTGAAGCCATCGTGGAGAGAGTTAGGAAAGCCAAATACTGCTCTGTGATAATGGACTGCACTCCAGATGTGAGTCACCAGGAGCAGTTGTCAGTGATGCTACGAATTGTACATGGTGAGACATCAAAAGGTGTTACCATTCATGAGCACTTTGTTGGATTTCTAAATGTGCTTGACACCACAGGGCAGGGCCTATTCGAGTCATTTTTAGGTCACCTTGAAACACTAGGTTTGGATATTTACAACTGTCGTGGTCAGTCATACGACAATGGAAGTAATATGCAAGGTAAAAAGCAAGGGGTGCTGGAAATTAACAACAAGGCATTGTGTGTTCCTTGTGGAAGTCATACACTTAACCTTGTTGTTGGTGATTCAGCCAAGTCATCTGTAACATCTATCAGCTTTTTTGGGCTTTTGCATAGACTTTACAGCCTGTTTAGTTCCTTAGTACACCGCTGGGCTATTCTTACCAAGTATGTCAAGAACGTAACAGTGAAACCCCTGTCAACAACTAGATGGGACTGTAGGGTTGATAGCGTCAAAGCTGTGCGCTACCAGATGCCTGAAATAATGGATGCTTTGACTGCTCTGAAGGAGTATACTGCAGAAAAAAGGGATGCAGAAATTATGTCAGCATCTGGAGGCATCTGCAAAGAGATGCAAACATGGCCTTTCATATTGAGTACCATTCTATGGTATGACATATTGTTTCAGATTAACAGAGTGAGCAAAGTCCTGCAGAGCCCCAAAGTCTCAATTGAGACACTGCGAAAAGAAACCAGGGGAGTGACAAGTTATTGGCAGACATGCAGAGAAAATGGCCTCAACTCTGCCAAAACAGATGCCAGGGGAAATAGCAGAAAAGCTAGAAGTGGATATGAGCTGGCCAGTGGTGCGTCAGCTAAGAGCAGCTAGACAGTCTCAATACGAGGGTAGAGAGCAAACTGAGTCAAATGCTGAGGAACGCTTCAAAGGGAGTTTTTCCTTTCCCTTATAGATACAGCTCTCATCACCCTGAAGGAAAGGTTTTCTCATATGGAAAGGTTCTATGAGTTGTAAGGATTTCTCTACTCCCTTGACATGATGAAAAGTGCTGAGCAGGAAGGGAAACTAGATGCATGCTGCCAGAGACTGGAGCAAAGAATGGATGATGTAGATCCAGAGGATCTAAAGCTGGAAGTAAAAGGTGCCCCCCCCCACATCTCCTCACTATCTGAGATGCTAGATTACATATACAAGGAGAATATCCTTGACCTGTACCCTAATTTGAGTATAGTCCTTCAGCTCCTTCTCACACTCCCTGTTACAGTGGCTTCAGGTGAGAGAAGCTTTTCTTCCCTGAAGCTTATAAAAAGCTACCTGAGGTCAACCATGTCTCAGGAGAGGTTGTCCGCACTAGCTGTTCTCTCCATCGAGCATGATGTCAGGAAGACACTGGATATGGAGTCACTGATAAAAAGATTTGCTGAAGCCAAAGCTCGCAAGGTCAAGTTCTAGACAGTGTTTCACATTCAAGATTCAAGAATTTTATTTGTTTATTTGTTCAAGACAGACAGAGACAGAGATAGTGAGAGAGAGAAAAGGTAAACATTGTAGTTTCATTGTGTTTCATTGTTAAACTGTTTACATAGCTCTCTTCCCAGCAGTCCAGGAGGAGCCTGACAGAAGAGCAAGGTAAGTGCATGGTTCTAAGAGTTTATGGTAGACTGTATCCATCATTTCATTGTGTTTCACTGTTTAACTGTTTGTATTGTTCTCTTCTAAATAGAAAAGAAGGTATGTGTCACAAATAGGTCTGATTGTTTTAAAGTAATAAGGATAGAAAAGGGTGAGAATTGGGAGTGAGGAGGACCCCGTACATGTCTTTGCCTTGCGCCCCCAAATCATTAAATCCGCCCCTGGACATAGTTAAGTGTTAGCGCGTACATTGGCATGCTACTTCACCACATTACAGCTAACAGTCTGTTGTGCCTGTTGACCGGTTGCTAACATTACTGTAACGTTAATTAACGATGCTTGAGACAGTTTTTGAACAGAATAGCGCTAAACATTGTCCAATTCTTGCAGGATGGCTATGGCTATCTATGTATGGTCATCCTGCAAGAATTGGAAAATTCATGAAAAACAAAAAATTAAATGATTATTCTCACAACCTACTGCTCAGTCATGCACAAAATGAACACAATTTGCATATAAGAGCGACACAATGTTTAGCGCTATTCTGTTCAAAAACTGTCTCAAGCATCGTTAATTAACGTTACAGTAATGTTAGCAACCGGTCAACAGTGACCGTTGGCAGGGCTCCTACCTAGTGCAAGCTAGCTGATGCATTAGCTAGCTTGCTCATCTCTCTATTCGTTCTCCATGTATTTGCATTAGAATGTGTGACTATGGACAAACACTACCCTATATACACACAAATATATGGTAAGTATTGTTGTAATTAATACAGACGTTGTGTTAATTTTAATAAGCAAAATTGGTCACCTCTTGCCCATCCATTTGCGACATTTGATCCACAGCCTGCCCTGAACTTCCCCAAACAAGGTTGGAGCCACATCAACGTGCTTCTTCAGCTGATTGATAGGAACTCCAGCCAATGACAACATCTCCCACTGACACTGTTGCCATTGGCTGACGCTGTTGTGATTGATAGGAACTCAAGCCAATGACAACAGTGTCAGCGGGAAATGATTGACTTGGATTCCGACAGAGGCCAGGTGATTGGCCAAAAGCAAGGAACCCCGCTCCCAGACCCCACGCGTTTTCAGGGCATCAAGTACAAGCTGACAAGCCTGAAGTTACAAACTGGCTCCCCGAGAGAACAGTGCCAGAAGTCCATTCGAATTGAGTGCTGAAACTCTGTGAAGAGAGTGCTGTAGGTTTTAAAACGTTGGGTGTTTTCATTACGTGTAACCATTAAATAGACTCGCTTCAAACTTTCAAAACTAAATTTCAACTATTCAAAACCTTGCTTCATTCTTGTTGGTCTTTTCCTTAAATTATTCATACAGAGGCGTAATGTGGTTTTGCTGTTTTATTTAAACTCAAAATTCAAAATCATAAAATACGGTTGCAGTGGCCGCCTCGTTCCCACACTGGAAAATGACGCACATTGTTACATCAGTCCTAGGCTGCCATTAGTCTCAATTGGCGACAGCCGGTGTTGGATGAACCAGCCTACCAGCCTGATTCCCTCCTGTATCATTCCAAGGGCTCACCCACACCAAAATTTTGTGTGACCAAATTATATGCCAGTGGTGCTAACTGAAAAACTTAGTCAAAAATAAAAATCCCAGGCTAAAAAAGGTATGGGGCCGGAAACTTTTTCAAGGCACTGTAAATTCTGGGCTGTTACCTACAATAGGGTTTTGTTTTCAGGGAATTTTAAGACAATGCAAAATCTGTGTTGGCAGTAACTATCTCTAGTCTAACTCTCTCGGCACAGGTTGGGGACTATTTCAACGCCTATCCCAATGAAGTCCTGACTATATTTGATGAAGTACTACAAAGAACAGCTGTGGAAGTGGCTTCATACAAGGAATGTGGAGAACAAAGAAAAGGAGGGCAGAAGGTGAAGCACACTCTTCATGCCCGCATTACAGGTCAGAGTCGGCTGGGACTGTTGGTCGGTATTTCAGAAACTTTACTAAAAAGGGTATTTTGGTGTTGTGCAGAATTCCCTGCCCATGAAACCATGTTGCGTGTTCAGATATAAATTGTTCAGTTTGTGTTGAAATCAAAGCAGTGGCATGTTGTATTTCCCCCCCACAATTTTCTTTTGTACATTTAAGTTGTGAAAAAGGAATTGGGTAGAAAAACTTGTGTCCACATGTATGTCACACATTACAATTGCATATCATGCAGCCATAATAGTTTTTTCATTTACCCTTAGTTACAAATTCACCGAGTATTGGACCACAATATTAATTAAAGTCTGGTGGTGATTGTCTGGTAGGACTGTAAGTTGCCCATGTCTATGTCATGCATTTCCTAATCCTTAGCTTCCCCTAATTGCCCTAACTGATAACTGAACTGAACTGAGTCCTAACAGCTACAGGGTTTTTTTTTGGAGTGGAATAAGAGGGTAAAGAAGGCATTCGTGCCCAAAGGCCCTTAATTGTATAATCTGTCAACCACTCCCTCTAGCACTTGATGTTGACGTTTGAATATATTGCACTGTGAGATGGGGATGAAAAAGGCAGGGCACCAACCAGGAACCATCTTTATACTCCTGGCCCAGTGAATAAGTATAAGTCAGTATTGGTTTCTATGCCTCCTCTTTTTTTCTCATAATTGAAGACTGGGGAGAAGCGACACGGACCTCTGAAGCTGTAATAAGTGGATTACTGATGTTCATAGCTGGAAAAAAACAAGTTATGTAGGCATGCAGTTTCACTATCATGAGTAGACAAGTTGGACTACCTCTACTAAAGACTACCCCTATTTACTGTTTGTTTGTTTGTTTATTTCCTTACTTTTACCAGAGTGGTTTGTTGCTTCTCGTGTGTGTCCAGGTCTGCCAGTTTGTCCAGAGCTCACTAGAGACACCATCCCCAGGTCCAGAGATTTTGGACACTTCCTGTCTGTCACCGGCACCGTCATACGCACCAGTGTTGCCAAGGTAACACCATGGCAGACATTTTTGTGTGTTCAGTTTGTATCATTTTGATACTTAATTTGATGTTGCCCTCATCATAACAATCATTCCGCTAACTCAAATGTACTTACCTCAATGCTGTTTTCAAGCCAAAGCACTTTTAGAAGCATCTTTTCATAAATTATTTCAATAAGATTGGTTATTTTTCCACCAACTGGAGTGTCAGAATGAGTACATATTTTAGCCCAGAATAACTTAAAACGACAGGTTGTCCAAAAGTCAAATTTCTTGATTGCTGATTTACAATGCAGTGTAGTCTACATTTACCAGCCTTTTTTTCATACATTGTACATTCAAAATGATTTGAGTGAGGTGAAGGGTGATTTAACCATTGTGTGCGTACACCAGAACATGTGCTGTCTGCTTCTTGCAAAAAGTGAGAGGAGAAACATTGTTTTTGTACTACTTTATTATTAGGAATTCAAGCCTGTAGAGTTGAAAGCTTATTATTTTTGTATTGATTTATTATTATTATTATTATTATTATTAGAGGTTCAAGCCCTGTCTTTCCTGTGGGAGATCTGGGTGTCATTCCCGCTCTATAAATTCCAAAAATGTATATCTTTTAAAGTGGTTGATAGAATTTAATTTATTAGATGTGACAATGGCCTTGTGGATAGAGATGCTGACTAGTGTCTAAGGTTCATGGTTCGAAATTTGCCAATTTGGCTTTTTAGGGAAAAATTGGAAGAAACCTCGGGAGGGGCTACTCAGAGAGAGATCCCCCTACCACGGTTGGCCATGCAATAGATGCCGAGTTTGGGCAAGCAGTATATACACAATCCATAAAAGTTGATTTGGGTGGGGCATCACAGCAAACGCCCGCTCAGTCAGCATCGTCCTAGGAGTGGGGAACCACACAGACGCCGACTCTGCCAAGCTGTAGCCTGGAACAGATAGGAGACACACCTACACACACCCATACACACACTCTCACTCACACAGACAAACATGATCAGGATGCTAGTATCCATCGGCAGGAACCTGAGCTAGGGTGAACTAACTGGTCTAGCCTTACTCTGAGAAGAGACTGAGCCACTCCCTCAAGGCTATGTTTGGTCAAATGATAGAGAGAATAAATGGGTTTTTAGTCTTGACTTAAAGACTTTGATAGAGCCAGCCTCTCTGATTGAGGCAGGCAGACTGTTCCAGAGATAGGGTGCCCGGTAAGAAAAGGCTCTGTTACCTGCCTGGGATAGACAGGTAGTCTGCGTCCTGTAATCTGAGGGCGTGTGGCGGTTTATATGGTTTGATCAGATTTGATAAGTAGGACGGTGCCATCCCGTGTAATGATTTTTATGTAAGTAGAAGCACCTTGAAGTCACACCTGGCCTGAATTGGTAGCCAGTGTACCAATATAATTTTCAATTTTCTCTAACCAGTGAAGAGTATACTGGTGATCTCATCTCTCATTAGCGTGATTTTCAACATGAAATCATTGGGAGAAAACAGATCGTAGAGGCAGGGATTCCGTGTTAGCTTAGCGACAGTGTCAAATAGAAATTTCGGGTTGTTTTTATTTGCACTGATTAACCTAGAGAAGTGTTCAGTTTTGGCTGACGAGAGTGCACGTTTATAATGTAGCAGGCTATCATTACAGGCAAGCCGGAAGACTTTTCAAGTTTGGTCAATCGCCAGTTACGCTCTAATTTTCTACAGGCTTGTTTAAGTGCGCGAGTGTCGTTAGTAAACCACGGTGCAAATTCCCTAGTGTGGTGTTTTCTTGTGACTAACAGGGCGATTGAACCGGGTGAGGCTAGAGTTTAGTTCGTTGGTGAAATTGTCGAGTGAGTCAACATGACCAGAGAGTGGTGCGAGAAACCTTTTTCAGAAAGCGAGGCTGTGGTAGCATCAATACGTTGGCTGATATATGTATCGTCACACTTTTGGCATGGGCAGATCAGTTCAATCTCGAATTTAATGAGATAAAAATGTCCTCCTTCATTACAGTCCTGTCCATTACAGTCCTGAATGCATTAATCTTGCCCACACATTGTACTAGGCTGAGAGACATTCCTACGTTCAGACGTGATCACTGAAGCATCAGTCTACTTGTTTACATTCTGTTCGTGGCTTAAAGCTTTTTGGTCAGACCTCATTCAAGACCAATCAGGACCAATGCTAAATTCAAATCGTCAGGTTTCCCGTTGGTATATCTACAGCATCACCCTCTCAACACATTCAAAGCCTCTCTGGCCGAAACGGGGGCCTCATTCACGAAACATGTACGATCGGATTTGATCGTATAATGCTAGTACGAACGTTTCTACGAACAGTCGAATTCATCATTTTGTTCGTATCTGAATTAGTTCATTTGGTACGATCAAATCCTACGAGTGCTTGGAGACATGCGGAAATGTGTTTGTGTGTTTGGAAACATGCGGGAAGGCTCTTAGAACGGCTCTTTTTATGAAAAATTCATTATAGTAGTGCCAAACCTCAACAACAACAACAGGATGTTTCAGTGGCCTTGTAGAAAAAAAAGACCTAATAGGCTGAAATGGCGTATTTGCCAAACTGTCCTCATTCATAACAACACAAGATTATCCAACTTGTAATGAGCGAACAGACAGATGATCCATCTGAAGATGCAGCCTGGATCTGATCTGAGTCCAACTCCAATGCCGACTGGACACCGGACAGTGAGGTCTCTCCTGTTATTGATTGATCCTCTGATTCATGTCGGATAGCGGCTCCTTGCACGTTGCCGTCTTCCTGTGGCTGATAATACGCGTCTACTTCTCCTTATACTTTTTTGCGATCAAGTTTCATGTTGAACCATTTCTTTACTTTACCTCAGCAACGGTGTCTGTTTCTGCTGAAACAGCATTGACAGCATTAATAATTTCTTGCCATGCTTTACTTTTATCAGTTCTTGTGACTCCGCTGTTTATGCTTTTGAAAACTCCGCTGTGTTTTTCTTATGCACGCATGCGCGCAACACTTCCATTTCGGCCAAGTTCTTCTTTTTTCCGTCTCTTCCTCTGGTTTACTTGCACACATACCCGTCAATCTGCACGCCTTTTACGGTGTTGAACAGTGCGTTTACCTATGTAAATCGGCTTCAACAGGCACATGCATCCAATTTACGAATGATCGGCATTCATCAAACATACACCTGTTCTACGAACAAATGGAGGTTTCCCGCACGTTTCATGAATCCCACGTTCATGTTTTAGTACGCACACACATAGGACAAATCTACGAATAATTTACGAAAACGTTCGTGAGTGAGGCCCAATGTGTGTTAATATATAAACATACAGACATATATTTAAGAACTTGTAAATTATGGAGTTGGTGAAACAGGATTCAACTACAGACCTTTGTTGGGTAGTTTGACGAGATGCCTTTATATAGCCATTGGGCCTCATTCACGAACGTTATTCGTAGATTTGTTGTATGTGTGTGCATACTAAAACATGAACGTGGGATTCATGAAACATGCGGGAAACCTCCATTTGTTCGTAGAACAGGTGTATGTTTGATGAATGCCGATCGTTCGTAAATTGGATGCGCGTGCCTGTTGAAGCCGATTTACATAGGTAAACACACAACACCGTAAAAGGCTGCAGGCTAGGATCAATCAATAATAGGAGAGACCTCACTGTCAGGTGTCCAGTCGGCACTGGAGTTGGACAACATCAAATCCAGGCTGCATCTTCATCAGATGGTAGGACTGTAATTGTATTTGTAAGGCGTCCAGTCCATGTGATCAACCCATTACAAGTTTGATAATCTTGTATTGTTATGATTGAGGACAGTTCGGCAAATACGCCATTTCAGCTTATTAGGTCTTTATTTCTACAAGGCCACTGAAACATCTTGTTGTTGTTGAGGT
>CABFOQ010052768.1:2544-15742 GCA_900660455.1 Gephyroberyx darwinii
CAGCTTTGGTTCAGCAGGAACCCCCCCCCCCCTTTAAACGGACCTAGGGAGGACGTGTTAGATGTCTGAACTACCTGCCAGTGTCATATATGTGGCTGAACCAGGATTGGGGTCAGAGGAGGCCCAAGATCTGTGCAGCTTTGTTTTGAAACCAGCAGATACTGTGTTTTAGGTTTTGAGGATGCCCTCTTCATTTTTTCTGTACATTGAACTAACTGGAGGTAAAGCTTTTAGCACAAATATCTTCGAAATATCATCTATCTTTTGTGGTGTCTCTTGCTCTGTCTTTGTCTGTATTTTTATAGACGCCAGACAGACAGACGGATAGACGGATAGATAGATAGATAGATAGATAGATAGATAGATAGATAGATCTGTTTCTTTCTTTCTGATGACTTCTGGGTGAAATCAGAAGTCATCAGCAGTATAATCACATCCATCCATAGTAAAGATAGATCATACAAAAACACATTGGCATATGAACGAGTGCTCTGAGTCCATCCCTGTGCCTGTGTCTGGATTTTTGGCTCCCCCTGAAGGCGAACCGGAGTTCCGCTATGTGGCTGGGATGCACGGGAACGAGGTGTTGGGCCGGGAAATTCTGCTCAACCTGATGCAGTACATGTGCCAGGAGTACAAACGGGGCGACCAGCGCGTCGTCCACCTGGTCAAGGAGACCCGCATCCACCTGCTGCCCTCCATGAACCCCGATGGATACGAGATTGCCTTCAAGAAGGTGCCTGGAACTGCATTTATCACTTTGCTCTAAATGTACAGGAAGTTGTCTCGGCCCTCCGTCCTGATGAAGTGTCCTTGAGCAAGACACTGAGTCCCTACCAGACTGACTGTAAAGCCCCTATTCCTGTTTCTCTGGCAGGGCTCAGAGCTGGCAGGTTGGGCCCAGGGACGCTACAGCTATGAGTGGATCGACATGAATCACAACTTCGCCGACCTCAACTCAGTCATGTGGAACGCCATAGAGCTGGAGACGGACAAGTCCAAACTCATCAACCACTACTTCCCCATCCCTGAGCAGTACACCTCCGAGGACGCCTTTGTAAGTTGGAAATATGCCTTGTACATTTGTGAATCCCTTTTCCTCTCTCCTTAGCTTCTTTCTCTTATTCCTTTGCTTAGTTTTTCTTTCTTACATGATCATTCTAGGGTCACAGGACGCTTTGACCCTTGACCGCCTTACTATTGGTTCCTTGTAATGTTGGTGATCTAGAAATTGAAGCTTATCCTACTAATTATATCAAGGTAGCAATATTAATTTGGCAATGAGACTTTGATGTTTAAATGTGCTACAAGTAGAAGTCTGGTGAAGTGAGTTGGGTTGCAGGGTGGCTTAGACCATCCCAACACCATCAGGTCATGGTGTTGAGCCCCTCAACACTCAATGTGGCCATCAACAGACTTGTCTCCTGTCAAAGTGTCTTTGAATAAGACACTGAACCTGGTCACTCATTGTAGGTCACTCTGGATTAAAGCTCAGCAAAATACTTAAAATGTAAATATAAAAATGCACTCATTGTAAATTGTTCTGGATTAGAGCATCAGTCAAATGTCTATAGTATGAAAAGGTGTAAATGTTAACAGTACTACTACTGAGATACCCTAGTTTACCCTCAACCACATCCCTGACTGAGTCTCCATTTCCAACACTAGGTGGCAGTAGAGACCCGAGCTGTCATCAACTGGATGCAGAACATTCCGTTTGTTCTCAGTGCCAACCTCCACGGCGGGGAGCTGGTGGTCACCTACCCTTTCGACATGACCCGGGACTGGGCGCCCCGCGAGCACACCCCAACCGCCGACGAGAGCTTCTTCCGCTGGCTGGCCACAGTGTATGCCAGCACCAATCAGGTTCGTCCTCATCCCGTCATCTTCAGGAAACTGAGTGAGGGGATGAAGCACTGGAGGGCGGGGTACCTGTGATTCCACACTGGTATCATGTTGTTTGATATCTTGTATTATATTTTATAACCAGGTGATGTCCAACCCAGACCGGCGACCCTGCCACAACAAGGACTTCCTCAGGTATAACAACATCATCAATGGAGCCGACTGGCACAACGTACCCGGAAGTAAGAGCTATTAGCGGTACTCTCCACCCACCAGTAAAAAAAGAAAACTGTTAAAACGTAAAAATCACCTTGAATTTCTGTATTTTCTCTCCATCCAGGTATGAATGATTTCAGCTACTTGCACACCAACTGCTTTGAGGTGACAGTGGAGTTGTCCTGTGATAAGTTTCCTCACGCCAGCGAGCTTCCCGCCGAGTGGGAGAACAACAGAGAGTCTCTACTGGTTTATATGGAGCAGGTCTACAGCTTCTACTGGGTTCTACTCGCATGTTTATTGTTGTTTTTATTTTTATTTTTGTCATCAGCATTTTTTTTCTTCATCATCAGCATTCTTTGTCTTCTTCCTTGGACAGTTTCAATTCAGTTGTTTTAACTTCTTCTTCTCCTTCATCTTCATCTTCTCCCTCAAAATACTGTCACACTGCTCACTGGAAAAAAGGAATATAGTAAAACTTGAAATAGCAATCAAAACATATTTATCGACATATATGTTGTATATATAACATGTCAAAAAGTCAGTAATATATTGTTGCTTATTTATGACGAGTCTACATGTAATCGTGTCATCTACGTGTCATCTACGCGTCATCTACGTGTCATCTCACCGGTTTGGTTTTTTAGGTCCATCGTGGAATAAAGGGTGTGATTCGTGACAAAGACACAGAGGGCGGTATCGCAGACGCCATCATCAAAGTGGACGACATCGATCATCATATTAGATCAGGTACGATCTCTCATCTCATCTCATGTTTTTAAGTTGTTCAAGACCAACAAACAAAGCTGATGTACTAATGCTGATGTACTAAATAACCGGTGCGTTTCTGGTGGTTCTCCATGAGTACATCTAAGGTTTTGCTAGCCTCATCCCAAGATCAGAAAAAAAAATAGCTGTACATCACACTTCTCAGAAATGACATTCAGACTTACCTATTTGAATCCTCTCCTCTTCCTCCATCTTCATCCAAAGTAACAGAGAAAAAATGTCTGAGAAGTCACACATTTGATTCCCGTTCTGTCTAGCACACATGTACAAACATTTCTATTTTTAAATGTAAATACCGATTTTGATTTTCACTGCAATGACAACAAAATGTGACATGCAGCATCTAACCAGCTAAATGAGTGTCTTAGCTGAATTTTTAAATCATTTTTTTATCAAGATTAAAGATTAAATTAATTTAAGTGTGTCGATAAAGAGTTAATAAAGTGCTTTAAACTAGTTTATCACAAATTGCTTTACAAGGCAACAATAAAACAAACAAAACAAGTTTGTCACAAATTTGTTAAGGCAATATAATAATAGAATAGACTGAACACAAGATGGCTTCTTTTTTCTCGTACTCTTTCTCTCCTCCGTCTTCTTCCTCTTCTTATTGTTGGTGTTCTTCTTCTTCCTCTCATCCTTGAAAGATTGTTTTTATTGTTTTATTTTAAAATGCTTTCAGTCAAAGAGGAATCTAACAAACCTCTTGAAACTGAGCTGCCTCATCTACAGTCATACTAGTCTGTATCTAGTGTCAGAATCCCTGCTCTCGACTGCCATTTTGTGCCGTTTCTTCTTCTGCAGTGGCTGATGGCGACTACTGGCGACTGCTGAACCCCGGTGAGTACCAGGTGACGGCCAGCGCAGAGGGCTACTACCCCTCCACCCGGACCTGCCAGGTCATGTACGACCACTATCCCACCATCTGCGACTTCCGCCTCACCAAGACGCCCAAGCAGAGGCTGAAGGAGATTCTGGCCAAGGGGGGAAAGATCCCCAAGGACCTGCAGCTCAGGCTCCGCCAGCTCCGCCTACGCAAGCTTCGCGCCACCACCAAGGCTATCAACCAGAGGCGCGCCACCGCCGCCAGGAAGGCGAGGAGGGTGTGATGATGAGGATGATAATAGGGGACGACCAGAGGGCGAAGCAGGGCTGGGTTCAGTTCTCTTTCAATGTGCGATGAAGTTCTTCTCATGTTCTTCTAAATACAGCTTGGAGACACCTTGTCTTCTCTGGAGCCACATGTCATATGTATTCTTTTAACCTTTATTTATCCAGGGAACCGTCCGGTAGAGTTTCCCACTCCGAGTGTTCAAAATGGCCGTGGGGATAAAGTCAATAATAACACTGTTTTGTCATCAAGTTTTTGTCTTGAGAGCTTTTCAGCCTTCGTACCTGAAATGTCTTGCAATGCCTGGAAGAGTGAGGGTGGGAGGGCGTTGTGAATTATCTTGAAATGTCTTGAAATTCCATTGGGTGTGGAGTTTATGTTCCAAAATGAGAGTACAGGCAGGAAAATGAGTTGTGAAAACCAGAAATCTCAGCATCTGGCCGAGTAATAATTGAGTCATTGGTATTGATCACCAACCCTATCAACCCTGGCAGATATATTATGGGGCAGTAAAAACTTTGGTCAACTTATTGCCCTGTTAAAGAGAACTGAACCTTGCCCTTCAATTCAACCTCTGGAGAAGCTCCTGAGAGCAGTAACCCACCGGGGAGAGGACAAGAAGTCACCAGAACAGTTCAGTCAAAAGGACAACTTTTGATACTGATACTGACAAGGACAAAAACAGGAACTGAAACATTGAACAAACAAAAAAATCCAACCATCACTGCTACAAAAAGTCAAAGATCTGAAGAAACACTGAGTTCAGAAATTGAGAGTATAATGTTATACCTTTATAGAATAGGTTCAATAACTTCTAGTGTCTTTTGACTGTCTTCCTACAACTCCACATCAAAATGCTGGCATTTGGATAAAATGTCCTTGCAAGTCAAGCGACCATTATAAATAAACTACAATTAAAGCTTTTGCTTATAAAAAAGCAACGTCAAATCAGTGTTGTTTGTATCTCTGCAGAAATACATTATTGAAGAAGGCCTGTATAATACTATCATACAGGCTGTATGGTGTCTACAAGGTCCATATAGTCCATCATAAATGGCATTTTTTCTCTGGACCATGTTCACGGATGGGCTTTTATTTTGTAAGTTACCATAGGAAGTAACAGGTGTTCGTCTGTCGTGCTTTTATTCTGAAATATCTGACAGGAAGTCTTGTTTATCCTTCGAATTGACTCACTGTCGACAAGAGACAACAGGTGAACGGGAGTTCAATGTCACCGGGAGAAACACCGCGTAGGGGAAATGACAGCATGATTAAACGTGATGAGAAGACCGTAACCGAGAGGTAAATATGTCGTTATATTTTCTTGTCAAGAGCTGCTGCCTTTCTCGAAACGCCCGACCGCAGGACTCCTCAACGTTACATCTTCAAAACAAAACCAGGCGTCTGTGTTTTAGCTCCCCGGGAGGCTTTTTGTTGACGAGATACGATTTGAAATATAATTACCATAAAATAAGTACCTATTGCAACTGAAAGCGATCGTTCATTGAGGAAAATGTGCCCTTCCAACCCGCCCAAAAAGCATGTCCATATTCTACACCATATGTTTAGAGGCACGTTTAAAAATACTCAAAAACTGCCCGAAACGTTACATTTAGATGTCACTTATTTGAGAAGCCGAAATATATTGTGTTGTCAGCAGCTCAAAGGTAGAATGTGTTTTGTCTTCTACATGGACTCATACATGTTTGTGCAGTGATTTTGGAGATTTTGAAACTCACATGTAAACATGATCTAAAATGTATATTAAATGTATTTTTTCGTTGGATGGGCAGCATTAAAACGCGTTAGTATCCATCCAGTGAAGGATTTTCCAGTCAGACTGAGACAGACTGATAAGACAGAGGTGATGATCAGAGAGTACTGATAAGGAAAAGGATGTTTAGTCTATTTTATTTTTAGTTAGTGGGATTGCTGTGAAACAGCGTTTCCTCCTTTAAGGTTTGAACTCTGGTGGCACCAAATAACCAACTGAGACGCGGTCAGTCCTCTAACAAGAGACTGAACTGCAGGAAATGAGCCCAAAACGCAAGGAATTGTGGGTATAAGGAACCGGCAGTCTGGACTGATGCTCATGTTCAGATGTTTCTTCATGTGTTCTTAACTGGTATGAACACCAGAGAAGAGCAGACAAGTCCATCATGGTAGATCAAGTTACAGACTGGAACCAGGTTGGTTTGGACTCTCAAAACCTGGTGGGATGACAGGTTACCAAAAGTCTGACCAATCAACCAGCTGCTGGCTTGTGATTGGTCGGTGTGAACATAAACAAACCAAATACAAAAATACAACAAAGTCAACTTTTCAACTTGGACCAAAGAAAACAAACCGTAGGTGTGACCTTTCCGTTAATCTACCATCACTCATGGTAACCCTAACCTTAAAGTAATTCTTCACTCACCTCAACCCACAGAGGATAATCCCTCGTTTGATGGGATGGTGTTAAATATTGACAGAGCAGACAGGAAGTTGTCATCACCGCCTTAAATTTCATTTTGAACATGAGTGTCCAGTGTGCAGTTCACTGACGTCAAATTACAGAATTTCTGGGTTTTGAAGCCTGGAAAATTCAACCAGTTACCTCTCGTTGCCTAGTGCCGCTTTAACTTCCCTCTTCTCTCATATCTGGCATCATATCTGTCTGTTCTACTTGCTAAAAAAAGCCTTGCTAAAAAAAGACTCGTAAAAAACACCTTTCTTGCCCCTCTTCAGCTCTTATTTCTCTTATTCCCTTTCCTAGTACTATGTGATCATCCTCGGGTTGATTAGTTTCATCTATTACTCTGGGTTGTCTTTTGACCTCTTAACCATTGCTAGGAATGTGCGTTCTGCTGTCCTTGTAAGTCACTGTGGATAAGCGTGTCAACTAAATGAGTAGCAGCAGTATGTTTCTATGGGAAGCCTCGAGTCGCCGTCATCATCATCACTAACATCAGTCAGCTGATTCAGGATCCCGTCCTGCAACATTCTTCCCTGGCATGCCGATCTGATGAAGCTAGATTAGTCGCTGCCTTCCTGCAGTGAATTCCTCCTTTGTCTCAGGCCTTGTTGACTCTCACGTCTCATTCTGATTTAGTTTGTAGGGATCTACCAACAGGGCCGTTTGAGTCTCTGTGTGCTGTTCAATGCTTTTAGGAAAGAAAATTGTAAAAATGTTCATTTGAATCGTTGATCATTTATACGCATGTGTGTGCATCTGCCTTATTTTTAGGAAAAAAATGTATGGGGACACAATAATTGACCACCTTACTTTTCAGTGTCATTTATTTACTGTATTGGGCAGCAGCAGTTTTGCAGCCGCAGGTCAGAGTCCAGCAGAAATAGGGCGGGAAATCTGCTGGATTGCTTTATAGCACAAAACAGGAAGAGGGCGCTGTTCTTCCAGCGCTAACGGAGCTAAAGCTAAAGAGTTTCTGGCAACGGCAGATGGAGGAAGGAGAGAAAGGAAGATGGAGAAATCACTTCCAACATGTTGATCCTCTTCAGGAAAGACAAAGACGCCAAGGAGGGGGAGGGGGGACAGGAAGCAACGGGGCTTATGGGAAATGTAGTCTTAATGTGGAGAAACACTAGTAACAACACCACTAGTGAGATAGAGGCTACCAGTCGTCTCCACCATGGTCTCATTGGTTTATGGTCATTATACCAAGGGAGCTGTATTAATTTAACAACATTATATTGATGTTTCAAAACGTTTTACACCTTTAATCACCTTTAACCAAATAAGATTATATTCACAAACTATATGTCATGCACCAGTTCCTCACTGTACTGTACTGTAGTTGTACTGTATGTACAGCATTGTCCTGGAACCAGATTCCTCAAATATGTGCAGTTCCTGAGCAGCGTGCAGATCCTGGATCAGCGTTTTTATAAAGTTGTGCACTGTCATTCGTTTTCCTGGAGAACTTGGTGAAGAGCCGTGTTGACATGTCCCTACTCCGGGCCCTGAGACTCAGCATGAAGATGACAGTTGAATCTGAAGAAAGATGCCGGTGATGAAAGCATCATGTCTGCTCTGTCAGAGTCACACTCCCTCCCTGCTACATTTTAGGAGGTGATGTAATGTTTCTGTTTCCACCGCATCAAACCAGAGATTTTCTGTGCCGAAGCCAGGATTACTTCAGGACTAGCATGAGTGACGACAGATTGATCTCATGTTGTGGAGCCAAACCGCATGAAACCACTGAACCTGGATGAAGTGGACTCAGACTTTGCCCAGCTGAGACCTCGTCGTTGCCCCTCGACGGATTCATGGTCTTTGGCCTTACTTTCAAATTCACCATGAGGTAAAATGTAACTTTATAACAAATACTCATAAACTCTCATACGTCTTCTATGCTGCGTCACCTGGCTGCTGTTAGGGGTGTTGGCGTCGATGTTAAGGAAATTAAAATACAATTTGTAGGTATTTTATTGCTGCGGTGCTATAAAATAGGTGCTACAGGCAGCATTCAATTTGAGACACGAACATGTAAGTACAGTTTGTAGAGCTGTGATTTCATTACTGCAGTGATATTTGATTCTTTCTGTACTTGGTTTTTCAAGCTGGAGAGTGTGACTGTTGGTCTCCTGATGAACTCTGATTGAAAGATGGATCAAGGATGATATAGCTTGTTGTTGAAGCCTTCCTAGGCTTTCTGGCTGGATGTTTTTAAAATGTGCAGAGACTGGAGCTTAGTCTGGTAGGGTTCAAGGACCTCCAGGGGTCTTTGACGGGGCTCCAGGGTGTCCCCAGGAATATGAGGAATACTTGAATTTCACTATTTTGTATGAACTGGACGATGAGAGTGTATGGGAATGACTAGTTTGACATTTTAAATCCTGTAATAAACAAATGGGGGACCTTGGCCTTATGTGTATCTATTCCAGGGGTCATACCATACACCATAACGAGCAGCAGCTTTTGCTAAATTGACGCCCCGGTTGCTTTTAGGAAAGAAAAGTAAAGGACCCCGCGATAATTTACCTTCCTACTTTCCCTTTTGTGACAGAAAGAAATGTACTGTTACTGTTTGTTTATTTATTTATTTATTTATCCTGTTGCCTTTGATATCAAATAAAATTGAATCACTGCTGTTGCCCAGTTTTCTTATCATTCATTTGTCTAACTGTAAACTAACTAGTTGTTGCTCAGTGGCCCTATTCTTTCTAAAAAAAAAAGAAACTTGTTTTTTTCCTGAACAAAATAAACTTTTACACACTTCGGCATCAATCTTTTTTTTCCCCACTGAAAAACTCCAATGTGAGGAAACGGATGTAAATCTCTTTTTTTTTTTTTTCTAAGCCTGAAAATCCTGACAATTGCTTGGCAATTGGGAGAGGGTGGGACGTCCCGTGGTGCTTTTGTTTTCTGTGAGAGGGAAACTTTGATCACGCCGTCTCTCCAGTGTTTCAGGAAGCCTCTCAGGGTCTCCACTGATTGGTTGATCCTTCCAGAGTGAAAGCTTGTCAGCCAATCGGCGGCACTTCCCTTTCCCACCAACTGCTGCAGTCAATCAGCTTATTCAGCAGCGTGTGTGTGGGGGGGTGTGGGTGTGTGGGTGTGTGTGTTGCTTCACCACCCTGCAAAAGTGCCCCTCCTTCCTCCCCCACCCCCCCTTTTTCCTCTACAAAACAGCTTGCTAGCTCCCACTCCCATCCCCCCTCACACACACACACACACACACCACACACCACACACACACACGCATTCATAAACATTCCCTCACACACCCCTGCCACATGAGGCCCAGCAGCAGGCTGCTGTGTGTGAGTCATTGGAGAAAGTTACACCGGTGTGTGTGTGTGTGTGTGTGTGTGTGTGTGCCAGGCAGGCAGCCTCTCCACTGCAGCAGATTCAGCTTTAGTTGGGACGCAGCGAGAGAGAGAGAGAGAGGAGCGACTGAGGTCTGCTGCAGCTGAATCAGGGATTCTGCACAAGGTAACGATAACATGGAGGTTTTCTAATGATACTCTGTCACACACACACACACTGTTATCGCCGGGATGGACGAGATGGCGGCGAGGCTGCTGTGGGTTCGGTGTGGAGTCTAGTTGTCTATAATTAAGAAACTGTGTCAAAGTAAAACTTCCCTTCATCTGTTTTGCTGTGTTGGTGCATCCTGCTAAACGTGACTCCTCGTCTGTCTTGAGTTGAAGAGCTAACTACCATTAGCTGGTAAAACCCAAAACCTTTAACCTTTTTCGGTGGCGGGACAAAGACAACAAACCAACCAGGTGAAAGTAGAGCAGGGTGCTACAGGCAAACGTAATATCACAATAAGCATAAGAAATGATTTAGATAGAGATATATAACGCTATCTGCAAAATCCTGTTAAATAATCATTCATGTTCATCGCATTGAACTACATGGTAATATAAAGTATGATGAAACGGATTTGTTCCAGATTTAATTGGTATCAGTAATTTAGACAACAGCTCACTATCATTTTTTCATTACAATCTGATTCTGTTGAAAGACAACAAACAATAATACTGACTTACTGTTTATTTGTTTTATTTAAAAGATACCCATTAGCTGATACCATAGCAATCAGCTAGTCTTCCTGGGGTCCACACCTGACATACTATACATAACACGTTACATAATAAACATTAATTTGCATTAATATACATTACATATTGAAAATGCAATGCTAACATTGATATAAAGATAAAAAATTACATTCATATACACTTCAAAGCCTGTCAACACTTAACATACATTTGGGTTGAGAAACTAATTAAAAATCAATATATAGATGATATTTAAAAGAATGAGAATTATACAGCTCATATGAAGCGGAAGATGGAGTTATACCTTCTACTATTCAGTCTGTCGTCTGCACACCAATAGATTCCTCTGCATATTCTTTTTAAAGGATGATTTATTTTTTATGAGGCAGATATTGATGGATATTGTTTTGGCTCAGGCTGGGTACGACAATATGACCGTTACCTGCAAATCTAGTGTTGTGGTTACGCGTGTTATTGCAGTAAACTATTTGATCGGAAAAAAAATGTTGGCATCTTTGAGTTAATGGTGCAACTGAAAAATGTAGCCATGCTTGAGGAAATCCTTTGTTCAATGGTGAGCCATGAGAGGCTGGAGTGCAACTTTTCGGTGCTAGTTCTAATAGAGCAGCCCAGAACAAGTCTAGCAGCCCTGTTTTGTGCAACTTGTAATTTTGCGAGATTTGTTTTGGATGCAGAAGACCATACTATTGAGCTATAGTCCAGTTGGCAAAAATTAATGATTTAGAAATTATGGCTTACTGCAGTGTGAGAGAAGTCGGGAGAGTCACTGCAGTTTGCCCTTTAAAGTACCAAACAAGTTAAAGATGTTAAAGCCACAGCGGCATCAGCAGCTTCCTCAGACTAAATTAAATCAGAATCAATTTGTGCACCAAGTACAACAAATGTACAGGAATCTGTCTCAGCGACGTTGGTGCAGCGCCACATGGACTCCGGTAGTGACATCAGTTCACACTGGCTCACATGGTGTTAGGACAACTTGACCTCACATCAGTCATTTTTTCCACCGCAGGAGCCTGAAACCTTTTGGGTACTTTTTTGAGCAGGAACCTTCTCAGCAGGAACCTTTTTAGTTCCCCAGAAGAGTTCCAGGTTGCTTTCCCACCGCACCGCAGTACCTGGGAGATTACGCAAATAAGGAGTATGTGACTGTTCGGTTTCATACGTCATTTAGATACGTCACGACCCACAACAGCAAACATGAAGTTCAAGCAGCTTTGGTGTTGATATGATTTTTGCATAGCTTGTATTGACAAATCAGCGTTGTTCAGTACTGCAACTCCGCCCCAATGGTTCCTGGTCCCCCAAAAGTACTAAAATGCTAGCAGGAATTTTATTTGGGTCCAGGAACTATCCAAGAGGAACCTTTCTTCGGGGCTAGTTCCACCGGTGGGAAAGGTCGAAGTTCCTGGAACTAAGTACCAATAGTACCAAGTTCCTGGATGGTTCCTGGAGAGTTCCTGCAGTGGAAAAACTACTATTCAGAGTAATGGGGCAGTGAAAGAAATACACATTGCAGACTCTCCATTACACTTCACATACATACAAACTAAAAAGTGATTTTACTATGTGCATCCACATGCAGCGTCGGGCAGTTGTTAGAAGAACTGAAATGCTTGAATAAGATCTGAGCCTCGTGAAGCGTGGACGTATTTCCTGATGCTAAAGTGGCATCATGACTAAAGCCTCACGCAGACGTCACAAATAAATCACCGAGCCGAGGATGAAACAGTTTGTCCTTTAAACTAGCAAAAGTTGTTCAGCTGAGGCTTGTAACAGCTAATTGTCATAGCAGTCACAGCAGTAGTCGCTCTTTAAGCAGCTTGCCGGCCTCCTGGTGAGCTGGACACATGGTGGTCCAGCTCAGAGCCCCCATGACAAAACATTTCCCCTCCTTGCATGTGTCTGTGAAGGCAACAATACAAAAAAGGCCACCTCATCCCAAACCCTGCCTTCGTTTCTGTTGAGTCATGCAGCTATAAAGGCGATCTCACACAGGCAACAGTTTAAAGTGTTAATCTGCTGTGGAGATCCTTGTTTTGTTTTTTTATCCACTCTCCATCTTTGTCTCTCAGCCTCACTGTGGTGTTCCTCACTGTGGTGTTCCTCACTGTGGTGTTCCTCACTGTGGTGTTCCTCACTGTGGTGTTCCTCACTGTGGTGTTCCTCACTGTGGTGTTCCTCACTGTGGTGTTCCTCACTGTGGTGTTCTCACTGTGGTGTTCCTCACTGTGGTGTTCTTCACTGTGGTGTTCCTCACTGTGGTGTTCCTCACTGTGGTGTTCTTCACTGTGGTGTTTCTCACTGTGGTGTTCTTCACTGTGGTGTTCCTCACTGTGGTGTTCCTCACTGTGGTGTTCCTCACTGTGGTGTTCCTCACTGCTCTTCCCAGAGATCACTTGTCAATCAAACAGTGTGTCCAGTACTGTGATGTCTTTCTCCTTGGATTTTCTGTTGATGGAGTTTGAGTTCCTGTAGGTGGCGCTGTTTTCTTTGTCTGTTCAGCCACGGTGGCTATCGCTGCTCATGCTAACTACCCAGTTCTTCTTCTGTTGAAACGTAAAACGCATCACTTCCTGTCTCCAGAGGGTTTCTCCCAGGAAAGATGGAAGCAAATGGAAAAGCTTCCCTGAACTGGCTGGAGGTTGATCACTGTTGTGTTATAGAGAGGAGAAAAACTTTATAGAAAACATTTCTTTATAC
>CABFOQ010052769.1:0-12709 GCA_900660455.1 Gephyroberyx darwinii
TAATAAAACGTGACTTAATCAAACTCAAGCAGGCCCTGAGAATAATGACTCCCCACAGTTGAATATGTGAAACAATCGGTCGGGGGCTAGTGTGCTACTTAACCTCATCAAGGTCCTCATTTAGGTGATGGAGGACACAGGTGCTGAGGCAAGTTGGCTGCTGGGGGGTTGTTTGTTATTATCAATTTATGCTTGATGAAATGAGTCAGCAGTTTTAGTTTGAGGAGAGTTAATCATAGGAGTGCATTTCATTTTATGATGCGTTCTTAGTCTCCATTAGAGGCACAGTGTATCCATTTGAGTTGGAAAAATTCAGCCTGTGTAATTGTTTTGGTTTGGGATTGCATGGTGAGTTGTCTTTGGGGGATTCTGGCCACTGGGCAATGTCTGTCATTTTTTAAGGAAAAAAAAGTCATGTGGACAGTACTAGATGAGTCACAGGGGACCCAAAAAGCTTCAACAAAGTGCCCCATATATCCTTGCACAGGTAATGCAAGATTTAGGTTGAAAGTTTGGGCAAAAGATGATTGCAGCGTTTTTACACTGGGGCTGAAATATCCCCTGAAAGCTTTCCGAAGTGATGTGTAAGTGTCTGTTTCTGTGATGGGCTATGCCATGGGAATGTTTCCATGGTAACATGGCAAAGGCGCTAGTACAGCTCAATGCCACTCTCTGGGGAGTATCTGGGGAGCTGCTTAGTGGGAAATGATGATAATAGCACAGAGTGTTGGATAAAACTCAACTGGGAAAGACTATCCCCTTCATACTGCGGGGGAAAGCAGACAATTAACGACATTCATCTTCGTCTGCAAAGTCTTTTGTTGGAGTTTTTACCAGTTTCCCTAGTTACCAATATTATATTATATATTCATCATTTCCATTTTTGAATTTTCATCAGATTTATTACACTTCCACATACAGTATTAATAACTCTTCAGCCGTAAGGAGCACATGGAAACACATAGGGGTTGGTCATATTCAAAAGACCTGGGATATTTGGGTTTTTAGAATCAGGATTGTGATTACTATTTTTTTTTTGAGTACTTAGTGCCCTATATACAAGCTTTAGGAGCCTCACCTGTTCAAAGATAGAATATTGTGATTGTGAAAAAGCATGTGCCCGAGTGACTGTATTCAAAGTTCAGACTGATAAAGTGAAGAAAGAGTCTTTACTGCAGTTGTTGCAGTTTTCTGCATAAAATCATTTGAATGCTTCACCCACATTAAAGGATACCTCTGCACAGCGGTTTACGGTGGTCTCAGGCAAGTAGCACCAATACACTGGAAGACTATTTGACCTGGTGCAGCTAATCAGATACCTGTTTATACGCCGATGACGCTCCGTTGCTCTTTTCCCCATGTTGGTGTGTGTGTGTGTGTGTGTGTGTGTACCCGTGTGTGTTAGATGTCGGATTCCAGCGGCTCAGAAAACACAGCTTTGTATTAGATCACAACTGTGCATAAATTACATTCACAGCGCGTATTAGGCATGGAGAGAAAAAAACGCGAAGACTAAAACCCTTTGGAGTTGAAAATGTCACATTAATTTCAAACACATTACCCCCTGCCGGAAGACCTAATGAAGAAGCCCATTAGAATGTCATACCTGCTTACTTGTGAATTTTGTAGAAAGTTTATTTGATATGTCTGAGCCAATTACCCAAAGTCTTTGTGATAAGGAACTGCTCAGCAGACCTGAAACCCCAGTTCTGAATGGGGGAGCAGTGAAAAACCTGGATGGTTTTTGCGGGGGCCTGTACTTTGAATAATATCCAGTCGGAAATTCTTGGTTGGCAAGGCACTCAGTTTCCCCATCCCAGCTTATAAAGGCTTCGTCCTTGACACAACTTTGCAAAGTTTGTCCAACTGATACAAATGAAAGACTTAAAAGAGTCTGGACGTCTAGACCCGGCGCAAACACAGAAATCTGGGGCGAGGAGAAAATGGAGTAATGGTCTCGTGAGGTAAGATATTTTCCATTTTCCACTTTGTCTAAATAGTCATGCCGTCGGATTATTCTCCATGGTGCAATGCCATGGGCAAATCAGATGTGATCCCGTTACAAGGGATTGCCTCATAATACATATATCTAACCATTCATTCATTCATCAGTATGTGTAAAGGACAACATCGTACTGTGCAAAGAATCTACACTGGACTGACCAGAGCTCCTGTCTGACTATACTGTATATAACATACCCACTGTAATTGAATACAAATTGTTGTACAATATTTGAGTTGACTTGCAGTGACAGCTGGCCTAGTTGTATGTAAAACTCTATCGCAGTCATTTTTATTTGTCAGCATTCCCACCATGGTGCTTGTCTCACTGTGGACGTGGAGCGCTTCATGTCCCCCTCAGACACACTGCTGGAGCACTGGGACAAACACCGGATGAGTCACTGAGAAAACAATTCCCTTGGATATGCCCGTTGTCTTGCTCTTCCTCTCTCTTTCTCTCTCTCTCTCTCTCTCTCTCTCTGTCTCTCTCTCTCTCTCTCGTGCTCTTTCTGTGTGTCTTTGGGGTTGAATCATATTTCTTTTGCTTCCCCTCTGTGTCTCTGTCATGTATAGGTGCACGGGCACACACACACACACACACACACGCACACACACATTCATTCACTCTTCTGACACACACAATCTGACAAATCCCCTTCTGCAAAAAAAGTCGATGAAAAAATGCATTGTCTCCTCACTTTCTGCTGTTGGCATCAGCCTGTCTAAATTGTCTGAGAAAGCAGCAGAGTGTGAAATTGAGTTCAGAACTGTACGCTTTGTGAGGGGGCACAAGATGAGCGTATGTTTGCTTATTTATTCATATTGCGTCAGAATTCACTGGTGGTTTTTCAAGAAAGGGTCAGTTAAAAATGTTCTCGGTGGAATCCATGGATGTAAATTTGGAAACCTTTAAAAGAAAAAGGTAAAAAAAAGCAGGACCATTTGACCCCTGGAGGGGTGGCGGCAGGTTGTTCATCTCAGGGTTAAATGAAGCTTTAAAGTGAAACTGTCCAGATAAGTGTTTCTTATTTCTTAATTCATTGGGTGCCGTGACCCAGGGAGACTTCTTTTTGGTGGTCGCTGTCATTATTCTGGATGCCATCTCTACCGAGGCTTAGCAGTTGCATACAAAGCAAAAAGGTCATTTCTTACTGGAGGTACAGTTATTTAGTGATTGAGTAACTTAGTCCGGAGTGTTTTGCTCTCTCCTTTTTCTCGACAGAAGATGAATTTCTTCCCCGAAGCCAGAGAGTTCATGCTAGAATAATAGCACCTGCCCATACTAATTTGCCAGGAACAAATGCTTTTGCTGCAGAATGTAACTTTTGTGCTGCGTTTCCTAGATTTAATCAGTGGTATTAGCAAACCTTTCCATTGCCCGGCTCTTTTCTTGTCATTCTGTGATGAATGTTTTGTTATCGGATGATGTATGTTTATAGATTGCTGGGGATCACTGTGATTTTGAAGAGTAATAGCTCCCCTCACATCTCAGAAAGTGCTTCTATACAAAGATCATTCAGGGAGTTCAGGTTTCTCCCTCAGTTTGAGTGAGCGCAATGCATGATAAATGTGTAGTTGTTATAAACTGCACTGCTAAACTTTGTTACCAGCCTTTTCTGACAAGGCTGTTCGTATAGTCCCCACAGCCGACTCTGACTGACTCAGTCATTGAGAGAAGTTTCACATATTACTTTTTTAAAGATTAGCCGCAGTGGTTGTAGTGCCCTTCAGTGTCACCACAATCACCAGTGTGGAGGTCATATCCTCTTTGGCAGTGAGCTTTTTTATTTCAGAGTGACAGAAATTGTAATAGCAGTGTCGATCCCATCAACGTCTCGCCATTCCCAGCATTAACTGTGAAGGCTGTCCAGGGGTCAGCTGATCGTCGAGTCTCCATTTTTGAGGTGTTCATATATCCATTACTAGTGACAC
Source organism: Gephyroberyx darwinii (assembly GCA_900660455.1). Classification (NCBI taxonomy): domain Eukaryota; kingdom Metazoa; phylum Chordata; class Actinopteri; order Trachichthyiformes; family Trachichthyidae; genus Gephyroberyx; species Gephyroberyx darwinii. The sequence continues at coordinate 3,934 of CABFOQ010052769.1, forward strand.
ATGGTAATGATGCGTTCAGGCAATACAACATCAGTGTATGTGAATTTTTCCCCTCATCTACATTGTTTGTTGTCTAAACATCCTATTATGTGGTGTTGAAAAGTACATAATAAAGTATTTACCAGAAGAGTTTTGTTCTACAATAGATTAAAAAAATAACACATCCACAATGTGATTGATAGCATAATGGTCAAACAAATAAAACATTATAAAAACTCGTAGAATGCTTATAGGACAGTAGGTAACTTTAACTTTAATATTTCAGAGATAATAAATGGTGATCTCAAGGTATTGATTTGTACTCACACTGATTTATAGCATTCTGAAAATGAACTCCTATCTAAATAATGTGGTTAAATGTTGTATGGTTCCATTCACTCCATCCGTTCAGAAATTACCTTTTGTCTTACTACAATATACAACATTTCTTATAATGGTCGGTGGCAAAAAGCCGGATTTGGAGTGTAAGCCGAGTGAACGACCATGCCTGAATAAAAAACAAAACAACGCTGCTTTTAAGCAAATCAGTCTACCTTGAGGACATGCTGGGCTATTATCTACATTTAAGCATCTGCACTCATTAACTGGGTAAATACACAATTACTGTCATACTAATTAATGTGTCATTTGGCCCTGTCTTTGATTTTCAAAGAGCTGCCATCTCCTCTCTCCACCAGTACCTATGACATGCAAACTAGCAAACAAACAAATTGTGTTTTATACTTTATAAGTCATTTGCCCTTTTCTGAAATGCAGAGATGATTTCATGTGGTTAATGATGTAATTATTCCCTCTTGGAAAACTGCTCTGCATCCAGGGCCTCTAATGCCCGCGCCTGTTTCATTTCCATAAACTGTCACGTTAAATGGAGATTATATTCATCTTGACTGGCTCGAGGCTCGAGGCTTTTGAGGTGTGAACTTGAGAAAAATGCAAAGCACATAAACATGAAAAGTTAGGCTAGGGTGAGAAATGATGAGTCCTTTAGATAATATGGATTAGACGTAATCAAACCTGTGTACCAAACATCCTATGCGGTTACTGTATGTGACTGATATTACGTACCAGCTAACCAGCTATTTGTCTTCACTTATTTGTCTTAGCTCTTATTTGATGTACTTTTGGTTTCATTTGTTTAAATAAAAAGTAGCTAGCTACCTTATTGCACTTTTACCTCAGCACTGCTTCTGCTCTTAGATGCTTGTTTAGGAAGGAAATGCACTTACGATTTCTGGTGACTAGTAGTTCTCTTGCCTACCTATGTTGAATGCACTTATTGTAAGTCGCTTTGGATAAAAGCGTCTGCTAAATGACTGTAATGTGATGTACTGTAAATGTCACGCATTCTCCAAATGGCCCCACCGAAGGATTGTCAACGTTCCCCTTAACCTTTTGTTTTTCCTTAACCGCGACTCTACTCTGTGTTTAGATACGTGTTGCGTTTGTGTGGCAATTCCCTCCAAGTTAAAACCGCACTGACATCAGTGTAAATGATTATCGGCTCCATTCTCTCCAACCACTTCCACTAAAATATTTATCTGCTTCACCGATTAAAACATTTACTTCTCTACTACCAGTACGAAGGGAATCGCTTGATGAACTGACCAAATTTAATGTTTAATCTGTATTCTTTATTATTCTGTTTTTCAATCCATGAAAGCCATAAACTCCATAGACACTACGTCATTATTCTGACGCCAGCCAGGGACTCCATCAAAGTTTACTCCAATTAATATTTCAGGGCTGAATGACAAGTTTGTCCTTAAACAAAAATAATTTTCCTTGACAACCTGAACAAGCGTTAACACAGTTAGAGGAGGTTTGTCCTCCTCAGAGCCTGTTAAAAGGGTTTTAATGAGGGGAGAGTGGAAGGCAACAGTAGACCCCCCGCTAGCTTTTGATACAATGCACTGTCACCTCATTAAATCCTGATGAAGTTTGGTGCTGGTCCAGGGCAGTTGTGAGACCCACATGCTACTCTGTGGACGGTCAATCACCATAGGGGCACTGCCAGGGGACACTGGGTACCAGCTGGATTTGGCACCACAGCTTGGCCCTAGACAGCGATAATGGCTTCCCCACTTCTGGTTCAGATCACATGCTTTGTCAGTTTTAACCGCTGTGTAATGGCCTTTATGGGCTGCAGTAAAGAGAGGCAGTTGGGTGTGAAGGAAATACATACAGAATGTGCAGCAGGTTGAGAGGTTTGCTAGGGAGTGATTGGAAGGTTGCCGGTTTGACCTCCAGTAGCCGCAGTGCCTAATGCTGCCAAAACGCCCCTGAGCAAGAGCACTTAGGAAAGGTATCGTGAACTAGCCAACAATAGCCAAAAATACTGTGATACAAACAAAGAAGCTATCTGTCCTTTAAAAAAAAAAGTCAATGCCAATATTGTCCTGTTTCTGTCATATGATACTGAAATACAACGTCCTTGTCAAAAATGTTCTTGTGGTTGAAATCCTACTTTTTGATGAAATCTGGTACAATCTGAAGGATGTGATGCACAAAGAGCTACTAAACAGTCACAGCAGGTTTTTGGGTGAAGCCTCAGAAGATTATCATCATTTTGAGCCATTAGATTGTTGTTGTTGTTTTTTTTTGTTTTCCTCAGATAAGCAATAATGAAGACCAAAACTAAGTAGTAAGCATCTAAAAGGCTAACATTCACTGGTCATTCAAGAATTCAGAGGGTAGCCTAATGAAACAATGACTTGCTGATAAATATTACAACTTTTTTTAAGGATTGTCTTTCCTGTAAATGACAAGTGACTTGTTTGTGAATTTCAAAAAAGTGAAAACCCATATTTGCGCCCACCGTGTGTGAAACTAAGGAGTCAAAATGCATTGTGAGAGGATTCTTGCTTCTGTGATACTATCTTAGTATTATCTGCTTATTTACTACTGTGGTTGGCAGCTTACTTATTCCAGCAGACCTAGCTTCACGAAAAAAGTATCTGTAAACATTTCATGAATTTGTTTGAAAATGGAAAGGGTTCATTCAAGTAATCTCCTCAGCAGTGAGAGTGCTATGGCCAGTACAGCAGAGTACTGGAGCAGTATTTGTCTGAATTTCCTATAGTTAACAGTGGGAAAGCATTTTGATGAATGGGCAGTCTGCTTGCTTTGTATTTCGGTTTGTGTGAACAAGAAATGTTTTTTCTTGTTTCAAATGTGTAAAGTGTCCCAGCTCCCCACATTAAGAGGTTTTTCAGCATTAAGCAAAGCCATCGCAGAAAACAACCATGAGGAAATCATGTCACTGCTCGGAGCCTATATTGTTTTTCAATTTGAATTAGTGCCTAAATGAAGCATTATGATACATGCACACAGCCACTTGTTTTATTCTCCCGGCTTTTTCTGCGGTTGGTGTTATTTTAATCACATTGAACCATGGCTTCAGCAGAATAATAAAATGAATGGGGAGGCTAATTTTAACAGCTTTCATTTTTCATTTGATTCAACCAGGAGGCATATTTGGGGGCTGTGCTTTTTTCTTAAGGCTCATTCTTTGTTTAATTTGTGTGTGTGTGTGTGTGTGTGTGTGTGTGTGTGTTTAATACAGTGCTATCCCTTGAATGACTTGACTCAAGGCAATAGGCTTACCAGCACCATACTATTGACAAGACAGAAATGAAACGTAATCTGTCTTCAGCTGCCACACTCAGAGTTATTTCAAAACCGGAAGTGTGTTAGCTCCATTTCCATAGTTTTACACATCCCCAGGTTGTATACATTAGCACATCATAATGAGATAAAAAATACATGAATATGAGTAGGGCCCCCCGTGTGCCTTCAGAGCTTCTGTGTCACACACTTCCTGAACTGTGTGTTCCTGAACTGGGTGCAGTGGGATATCTGACCGCTCTTCAAAAGGGAAAGCCAGTCGATTGAGAAATAAAGGAGGTGGAGATGTCCTTTGCACTCCAGAATATCCATTAAAGGTGTGGTGATGTTTAGGTCTGGTGATTGGGGAGGCCATGTGGTGTTTTGACTCATCCTGGTCTTCACAAAACCACTCTCATTAGACCATATTACTTTTCTCCGTTGCTCGGGCGTCCAGGTTTTGTGCTCCTTACACCAGGCGATGCGTCTTTGTGCGCTGACCTCGGATACAAGTGATTTCCAAGCGGCAGCCCAACCACAAATACCAGTTTTGCGACCCTTACAACTTAGTTTTTGTTGAGCTTTGACTTGTGACCATGCACTGTTCCTCTTTGCTGATGCAGTTTGTCTATGTGTGGCATAAGAGTTTCAAAGCTATTGCAACATTAAATAATTCTGCAGTTTTCCTAACCAATGCACTTGCAATTCAGACACAAACTATTGGCCTCTTTGGAACTTGGTTAGTTAGTAAAGTGGTGATTGTCAGACCTATTTTAAAGCTGGCCTAAAGTGGCTATCTGGCATTCAACTTAATATGACTTGTCTGTGCAGCTTCCTTTTGTAATTGAGATTTATTTATGTGAAAGTTGGAAGTCCTTTTCACATGGTGTTTCTGTTATTTTGCCACCGCCATAACAGCCAATCAACTGTGTATTTGTGTGCATTGGCTAATCATTTTATAATGTTTTTTATAAGATTGTGAAATGTCATATTAATTTGATACATAACAGCTCCTACATACTTTTTCAGGCGACACTTGACACTGTGAACTGTCCTGTGCCAAATTTCCCTGTCTACATTTGCAAAACTCTCTCCACTTGACAACAGCCATTTGCCACTTTGGCATCGACAGTGGCAATTACATATGAGTCTCATTTTTACTTCCATTGCTTTTCAGTCATCTGGACAAAGATAGAAGGGGCAATTTTTCATACCATGTAAGATGTCCTCTTACACAGTGACAGAGACCATGTTTGTAATTTCGCTACTATTAGTGTCTGCCAAATCACACCAAAAACCACTGCTGGTTGTTCTTGTTGTTTTTTTGTTTTTTTTACCTCAGACGCTACAAATCATGGCCTCCCATATGCCTGTATTCATCAGACTAAAAGTCAACCATCCGCTTAGCCATGCTGGGAGAGATCCATAATGGATATTGTCAATTTCTTTTGAAATATTTAACTTGGCTGAGAACATGTTCCTTGCTGGTGGAGATTTGATAAGCTTCCTGCCCTTTTGTCAAGTTGAACAGACTGCAAAGGCAGGGAGAGGTACCCCAGGGGCCGATGCACAGCTATAAACACATGACATGAATCCGAACAAGAGTTCAAATGAACTTTCCTTGAACTAGAGGGGACTGGTGATCCATGGCCGTATCTCTCATCTCTCTCTCTCTCTACCAACCGCCCGCCACCCCCACTTCTTTTTCTCTCTCCTCTGTTTCTCCTCCCCTCCCTACATTTTCTCAGTTCTCTTCCCTCTCACCCAAAAAGAGCCAAATGCAGTAGTAGTTCTTAAGCCTAAGTCACTAACAAGGAGCTGTCACAGTGCAGTGCCACTTCGCTGCTTTTCCCCCCCATCATGTGGGATTTTGGTTTGAAAGACAGCAGTTCATTTTCCAATGTGTGGGCTTTCACTCCCACCAGTGCCTCTTCTCTCTCCCGCTGCAGCTGACCAAAACTGTACCCAGGTCATTGGTTTGATTCATCCACTCTGTTCAGGCAGTAAGAAACAATACACCCCCTAACATGAGATTTTCCTAACCGCCCGCAAGATGCAGTATGCTTTCTGCCCGGGTTTTCAGATTTGCCAGTGTGTCACAATGTCTTTGAAACAGACTCATATTTTCCATGAGATCGTGAATGAACTTGTATAGTTTTAATTTAGTTTAATCTCTATTTAACAAGCCAATACATTAATCTTACTTTCTAGTAATTTAACAAGCCGATAAATGAAATAACTATCTTATTAATCTTACTTTCAGTGATAGGTTGGTGGCCGGCCGTATAATACTTGATTTGTAGGTGGGGCTAGTTATCCCTGTATCGAATGTCTATTAAAAGAATGTACCCTACAGAATATACTCTGCATTCAAGAGGTGCACAATTTAGTTTGGCCTATGTGACATAAACACTTATTCTTTGCACGAATGTTCAAGTCTAGAAAATGTATTTATTCCTGCACATTTATCCACAGAGATCCTCATTGTGCATTGCTCTGTTTCACCAACAGGAGGCAGTCTAGGAGTTCATAATGACAACTCTTCTTTCTTCCCAAGAATCAGCCCCTGCTTGTCCATCTGTTCAGGTACGTGAAAGTGCTTGGAGGCACCGATTTACCTACACCTGATCAAATACCTTTTGGAGTAGGGATATTTCATAATTAAAGTAAAAAAACAAAACAGATGACTATTGAGAACCAAAGTAGCCTCTATCCACCGACTAGTCTTATGGCAGTATTGGAGAGATATCACTCTCATTTCAGTTGGAGGGGTCTTCAAAACACTTTTTAATTGCTCATAAATTTATGAGATGATCTAATTATATCGAAAGAGGAATACTACTCAATTCAAGAAATCTCATTTTCTTCTTTTGGCCCAGGACGGCACCGCCAATGTAGGCCATCATCATAACCAATGTTTTGCCAAAGCTAGAAACCAGACAGCGGAGACCCTCGTTTGTAATGGGATGCTGATACACAACCTGGAGCTGCTCTATTAATTATAAATAGGAGAATGCTAGTCTGAACTTATATATCGACATGATCTTGAGGTTATAGCAGCTTTATCAGTTCTGAACCAGACTATTTACTATCACCCTTAGAAAAGCATCATGTCCGTTTTAGAGCAGTACATTGATTTGACATTTCAGATTATGATGCAGGACAAACTCATTTCTCATGTACGCCAACTACGGGGGGGAGAGTGTTCACAAAAGGACATGTGCAAATATCTGTTTATCACTTTTAATGCTGAAATTCAGTAGTTTTCCACCTGAGGATGTGGAGGAAATGATATTATTTGTTTGATTAACAGACGTGGTCACGTGGATTTGAAAGCAACTGGGGTAGAGTTTAATACTGTATTTACTAAACTGTACCTCACATTCCCACACGTGGCTTGTGCGTTATGCTAAAGTAGCCGTGTAATAGAAACATCCTACACCATAAAAGAAGACCACTAAAATCGTAATCCGTTCATTTAATTTCCTAAGTAAGTCAATATTGATCAAAACAACCCTATTTACAGCAACCATGGGTTTGTTGGAAACATACTTCTAATTTTGTGTTTATATTGTACATATTCAAACTTTAGACCCTTCCTAGTGTGGCATTTGACTCATGGGCTGCGAGGATTACAGTCTATACATAGTCTTACATAGCCTATAGTTCCATGGTTCCATGCTGGTACTAGCAGGGCTGCAGTACTTGAGTCCGGTCTTGGTCTTGAGTCTGGTCTCAGTTGGATGTTAACTCCACTTTCTGCCACCTATCAAAAAACTTTCAGAGATTTTTCTCCACCTGGTACACCTTCATTTATTTTCTCCAGCTCTATAAACACTTTAAGGGATGACGCCTGTGTCTAGTATGTAATGGTCCTCAAACTTCAATGCATTGATGAATTAAAATCCTATATAGAAACTAGTTTGATGTTGAAGGGTAGAGGTACTGTGTTTCTGCAAATCTAGCACATCTCTGTTAAGTAATTCCTTTCGCGTTGTTTTTACATTTGGATAAACATGTACACTATTGACTAGTTTGTTCTTGGTCTTGACCCCCCTTGGGACCTGGTCTTGGAATTGACTTGAACTCAACTAAGATGGTCTTGATTGCAGCCCTGGGTCCCAGGGATGTAGGTGAGCGTTTCCTAGGATGGTGTGTTGACATGAGAAAACTACACTAACACCTGTCAGTGCTAATGTTTAATGTAAGCTTTCCCTTAGGGTGAAAATGTCACACTGGTTTGCCAGCCCCTTACAGTTCCACAGTGTGCTGATTCCAAGAGGCAAAACCCAAGAGAAACATTGAACCGGTGCAATATTTGCACATAATACTGCCTAACAGGCACAAACAGTATCTTAAGTGAGATGCTATAACTCTTAATGATGAGTAATGAATAGATAATGAAGTATCCCCTCAGCGTTTGGCAATGCATTCAGCCTTTGCACGTACTGGAAGGTTATTGCAATTATTAATCTAAAGTAAATAGCAATTATGGAATGAGTATTGAATCAAGCTTTGAGGGTGCCATAACAGCCAGATTATCCATTACCTGCCCATTACAGATTTAATTGTTCCTAATTATTGTCAAGTAATTTTAATTATCCATGAGTAAGCCATTGCACAAATTAGACTGTGGCCCAACAAGAACTCAATTTTTACACATTCAGAGAGTCACATTGCTCAGTATTTTGAACTTGAAAGTTAGGAGCAATAAGCAAATAACAACAGTGATCTAACTCCATTGGTGCAACCTCTAAATTTAGACAGAGGAGAATGTGGCAAGGGACACGTAATTAATTTGGACTCTCCTTATGTTTCATAGCTGAAGTGGTGTAATGTGACAAATTATTAAATGTCACTGGGCAAAAAACAGTTTATTAGCTGCACTTGTAAATATAAGCAAGGGAATTAAATTTTCTGGTGGTAATGAAAAGTGATATCTTGAGTGTTTTTAAGGATTTACTCAACTCTGATGATGAACTCTTTCCCTGTCACTTCTTTTTGAAGCAATGCTTTTAAGATGCATTGGAAATCATTACTGGTCTGTTTTGAAAATTGTCGCCGGTAAGCAATTATATCTCTTACTGTGATGAGAGCTTGAGCTTTCTCCAAGTCATTTGTTGGCAGGATGGCTCATGAAAAATGAAGCCACATCAGAGTGGGAGAGAGGGAC
>CABFOQ010052773.1:0-37860 GCA_900660455.1 Gephyroberyx darwinii
ACAGCAAAAGCAAATTAAATGCAATAAAAGTAAGATGTAAGGATAAACCATGTTATATTGAATTGAATATGTATGTTAAATTTAATGAGAGTAACAATGTGGGAAATATACAGTACATGTTTTAGTTCTTCTCTTTTTAGTTTATCGCAGCTTCTAATCTATTCTAGATTGTTGCTTCAATTGAAATCTTGTTGTAAAGTTTTCAAAGTTTTTCCTTAATTGGTATAACACTGCTAATCGGTGTAAATTTGTTAATGGTACCAACTCAATGGGAAGATGAATTTCTTGTTCAGCAACACCCTGTTTAACATTCATACAGTTCTTCAACACACTTGTCCAGCAGCCATTTTAAGCAATCCCATTGGTGCTGTTGGGGCCGAAGTGCCTTCCTTAGGGTAACCTGACGGTAGTTGCTGAGGGAAAGGACACCTGTATTATGAGTTATGTCATATTTGACTGTTGGGAGTAATTATTTTCCATCAGCAAGTCCTACTTGTGAAAAGTCTTTCTATACTCACAACAATTTACAGTTTCACATATTTACCTGGTAGCTGCCAAGTAAAACTTCAATCTTTTATTTTCGGCCACTGAGCTGCTCCACTGGAGCATTTTGGACAGCTCAATAGCTGTAGACTGTGGAGGGAGGGAGAGTGTTACTCATTCATTTCCCCCGACGGGATTTCCCATCTTGTGGGAGGAATGGAACCAGTGACCTTCTAGGCACAATCTCGCAGTCTGTCAGATCTTTAGGCTACCTTCACTTCCTACCACATATTGTAATGATGTGAGCTTGACTGTTTCTCCAGATTTATATAGTAGATTTATAAAAAATAACATATTTATTGTCACTGTACAAAACACTGTCTACAAAGCAGAAATGATTGAAAATATACATGCATTCCATTTATAGTAGCTTGAGTAGTAAGGGACATAGACAGAATGTAGTTTGATTTATCCTTTTCCAGGCTGGCCATATAAATGCCATTTTAAAGCATATTTTGTAAGCTACCACTCTCCTGGGACACCTGGTGAGACGAAGTGGCACATTGCAAGTCAGGGTGCAATCAGCAGGTCATAGGGAAAATGTTGGAGAGGTCTTTCAAACAGTTAACCTGGAGTAGCAAGTGATTTTGGGCATAGTCTACGCAGTGGTATGGCAATATGATGTCACTGTCACAATCCTTTTCAAAACAACCTCACAGAGTTACTCTACTAGGGGAAAATACCCCAGCATATGAAAGATTTTGTATTTGACATGATCCCACGTGATTTGTTAACAATTTAGTGTGAGATGGCACTATAAAGTAGTAAATCTTACTTCATTTAGCAGCCCAGAGGCCATTTGTAGTAGCGATGCCTCAACACTGCCCACCATCTGGCACCGATTCCATTAAAGCAAATTCACACATTCTTTATTATTGAGAGGCATTTTTAAACAGTCACTTTCTTTCAGTGTTTCCCATTTTGATGTCTTCTAATTTTGAGATCCATTTGGCAGGTTTTGTGACAATCATTTGAAAAAAAGGTGAGACAGTGTGTTGCAATTTAAAGAACCTTCCTAGAACAAGTGACTCTGGGATTCTGTCATGCTGAGAGACATCCATGCAGTGCAAGTGTTTGGAGTTGTAGCATTTGGGGAGCCCAGGTCGTTGTGATTTAACAGACAACAGATATATCAAACAAAGTCTCATGACCTTAATCCACCTCCGTTCCAATTCTCTGTGTAAAAATGAAACCATGGCCGTCAAAAACTGTAATGAGTGAGTGTCGGAACTGTTTGGAATTGAGAGATCATTAAGCTAGAGCTATGGATGGCCAGAAAATCACATCAAATAAAACCTACGTGAAAACCACCTCACTGGGAACCTGAAATCAGAACATTATTTCAACCTGGCACTATAATTTTGCAGTATATCTGCACAGAAACTGATCCTTACCCAAATTCTGAGACTTTGAAGGCTTATCCTGACTCTGTGGATTCACTCTGTAGAGCATCTTACTAGCAGGTGACTAAATAAATACTCTTCCCTGCTCCTGTTCACTTATAAAACCTAAGCCATTCTCTTTTGACAAACCTCTAGTCCATAATGAAAAGTCCAAATAATCAGTTGATAATTCTTATTCAAGAATACATTATTTAGAACTGATACAAATCAAAATGTTTAGATCCTTGAGTAATACATGTATGAAATGATTTATATCTGAATATCTTGTTCACACCATTTGGTAAGGTTGTGGTTTAACTTTGAATAGGGACTTCTGTTGAAAAATGTTTTAAATTATTAATTAAATAATTTTAGATTTTTCAATTATTTTTAATTAACTTTTTAATGATTTTATTTTATTTTTTTAAATGATGAAACAAAAGAGTACTCGGTCATGGACTCAGACTTTTGGACCCCACTGTACCTCTACATTCTACACCAAAAAGAAGCCCAACCATTTTAACCTTAGGCTTTGTCCATTGACCTTTAACGATTCAGATGTTGGCAGATTGCTCTCGTCTAAATTAACTATTGAGTCTGAAGAGAGGAACTCGCCCAAGGAGGGTGCCTCATTCTTTCTGCCTTGTTCAGGTCCGTCTTGTGTTGTCCAGCATGTGTGTTGCAGCTTCATAATTCTTTATTCTACTGAGTATTAATTTGTGAGTGATAGAATTTCCCCTAGGTGCACAAGTGATGGCTTCATTTCTAGACCATTCTAATGTATTGTGGGTGCTCACTTTAAGCTCAAGTGCTATAAGATTCATAAATCAAGAAATATCACTGTTCTGGGTGTTGTGAGGCTGTGCAGCTTGACTGTGTCTATCAGGCTGGCACACTAGGCTGAACCAGACAGCTAATATCCACCTCTCATCCCTCATCTTATTGCAGTAAAGCTGGGGGACACGGTAGAGGATTATCAGGCTAATTTACACAAGGTTTGCCCATCCAGCAAAACAAGGGGAAGTCCTGATCAGAGGCTTGGCCGGGACCAGTGGTTGGCAGTGATTATCTGTTAGGGTTTACAGATTCAATCTTAACTACCCCAATCAATTTGCAGACTGATCTGAAACATGTTTGATATCTACAACCCGACATTTGGTCAAGACAAGACAACAGGTCCTGAACAAGTCCTGTGGTGTGTGAGGATCACAAATTCATTCCAAGAGCAGAGATCGCCAATAGCCTCTGATTGAGTTTACAGTGAGGTGAGACAGAGTGAGCAGAGTCTGGCTGTTCACCTCCATTATTGTTTTGACTGGTGTCACATCGGCTCGCACAAGTTTCTCTGATATTTGAGACCCTGATGTCAGTGACATAACAGGGGTCAGCAGGATAATCTCAGTTATATTGTTAAGAATATAACACCCTTGTTTAATCATCTAATGTGAGCATGTTTATGACTGAGAGACAAAAAAATCTACAAGAGTCGCCATAATGTGTGTGATGCAAAGTGTTTTCAAAATCAGTGAGGATCTTCATCTTTTACTATGTCCCTAGCCTAAGACTACATTTGGTTGTCATACTGCAATTGGCTGCAAAGCAGACTTGATGATATGATAACTTGATGATAACTGTTGAAAATGTTGACTGACATCTATATGCATGTCTAATTATCTGTCTTTTTGTCTTTTTTTAATTTTGTTTTGCTGCAGAAATTGAAAAGTATGAGGGTGATGAATTGAGAAAAGATGGTGACATGAAGAAATACCTAGATATCATCAGTAATAAAAATATCAAGCTCTCCGAAAGAGTTCTCATTCCAGTCCAACAGTATCCAAAGGTAAGGCTCACAACAACCTGTTTGACCCTAACCAATCATACCGCATCTGTTTATGGGTTAAATAATGGAATTCAGACACAAACACAAGACAAGTGCACTAGTGCTTTTTAGGTGCTCTGGGGGTATGCATTATTGGAGTGGCATAGAGCAACAGTAAAACAAGAGGACCATTATAAGATGCAAGAGGAGTGGGGCTACATTTGGAAACATTTATGCGTATGTGTATCTGTGTTGGTGCTTTGAGCTTGGTTGTCGTGTTGGGCAGTGGACGGGGATTTTAGTTCCCTCTGTCTATCTGGGATGACCAACATGTAGATACTTTTTTATATGCTGACTTCACATGTTTATATTGCAACCCTTTTGATGCTTGCAGTTATTCAACATTTCTGTCTTACTAGACATTTTACAATTGAAAGTGGCAGGAAAGTGGGAGAGGGAGAATCAGCTGTGACACAGCAGTACAGGGTATGCACTTCTGGAATCAATATGCTGTTTTCCTCCTTAGGATCAGTGTTGATAAAGTAAGTAAGCTGTGTTCAGGAACCACCCACTCTATTAAACTGATTTAAAATCTTTAAAAAGGAAGAGCATCCTCTTGTTGTCCTTGTCTGCCTGTCTGTGTTTGTTTCTCATAGTGTTTTGTCTTCAGAAATGCTGAAATTCATTCATTCATTCACCACTACAGATATGGAACAATCAGGTCAAACAAATTTTGGGAATGGCACCTCTAGAGACTGACAGCAACCTTTGCTAAATATGGCTATATCTGACAAAGGCTCCAGAGGCGTAAGCAATCTGTCAAAGGAATGTTTTAGTATCAGGAAACTTAAAATTCAAATGAACTGGCAATAACATTTCTCTCAAGTAATGTCAAACAATCCGTTTCTATGGAAACATTCATTTTGCTCTTGGAGACTGTGGTTAGATGATATTAGTGTTGCAAAATCCTCAATTACCTCAACATCTGTTAAACATGGAGTGTTCTCGATTCATGATAATTAATCATCTTTAATTACCTGTAGTCAGATACACTTTTTGATAGTAGGATCTTGAAAATATCTTCATTATGATCTTGCAGCTACTTTAATATTAGAGGAATCTGATGACCTAGACAGGTATCAAAGATTATCATGTTCAGACCACACCACAAATCAAACTGTAGGTCATTCTGTCATAGGCCATCTATCACATAATAGCTGTGCATGTCAGTGGAGTACTGCCTTATCTGTTACTTGTTTTATCATGCTGTGATGCCTGATTTCCACCATGATAAGAGGATGTGTGAAATAATGGCTATGTTTGCATGCAGTAACTTGGCTATTGGGTTGGCGTTAGCTGTTCAGATGAACCTTTGATACCCTGCGGATGAGTAACCCTCTTGATACAGATAGAAGGGTCCGCCAGCAAAAAGGCAAGAAAAGGTGAAGCCGCCAGCATCCCCTTTCCTCTTTGACTGTAGATTACTTGTAATACATGGGATAGAAATGATGACCCCAATAGTAATAGTAACAGTAATAGTAATTACTGCTTGCCATGTTTTATGACATGTTTTTTGACACCTAACCAAGTCGGAGTCTGAGTAAGCTAGGCGTCTTAACTGGGTTTCCTGTAATTGGAGTATGAGCTTACCCTGGCTATTCACTGCACTTCTATGGAAACTGCATCTTGATGATAAAAACATAACCATAATACACAGTTTGAGATTGGCATATATAAAGACACTTTTCTGACAGGAAACTTCACTTCACAGATTCTACTCATTAGTAATTCACATCTGGATGCCAGGTGGCTTGTGTGTATTTACAGGACCCATGATGGCTTATGTGTTCTGTAGCACCTGTCAGAACAGAATTTTAGTCATTTTTCATTGTATGATGTTACTGAAGTTACAGTAGTAGGTACAGTAGATCTAAATTTTAACAGCCACATCAAGTTTGTAATAAAATCAACCTACTATCATCTTAAAAACATAGCAAGGCTCAGAGGACTCATGTCACAAGAAGACCAAGAAAAACTCATTCACGCCTTTATTACCAGTAGGCTAGACTATTGTAATGGTCTTCTTTCAGGTCTCCCTAAAAAGGCAGAAACAGAAGTCTCGCTCAAGGAGAAGTCTCGCTCTGAAATCTGAAAGATGAGGTGAGTTGTTGCAGGAAGAGGTTAAACAAAGGTTTCTGGTTAAACAAAGGTCTATCTCTGTAGGGATCCTTTCCGTAATGTTGTCAGACACTTGGAATAACAATCAGAGCCTGTCATTGGCAAAAACAAACACTTTCAGTGGACGTACTTTGATCGGGCGCAGTGGCCCCAAAGGGTTACGGTGCAGCCATTGCAGCCCTGAGACGATCTACTGGACCAATTCCAAAACTATAGAAATAGGGTCCAGATTTAAAAATACCAGAATTACCCTTCAACATTAGCAGCAATAGCCACCAGACAAAGACTGAACAGACAAAGAAAAGAGTGCCACTTACAGAAATGACATCACAGTACTGGTCACACTGTCTGATTGATCTCTGGGAAGTGCAGTGCAGAAACACCACAGCAAGGACCGCTTATCACCAAAGATCTCGCCCAATCAAAAAAAGAAGCCCATTTTAATTTTGATTTTTTTTAAAACAAATCTCTGAAAAAACATAATTGTTTGGTACCCCAGGGGATCAAAAGATATTTAACTCACATTTAGATTATCATCACAGTTGTAATTGGTTTTACCCTTTTTCTCCCTACAAACACCTGTTCTCAGTTTGGATGCATTGCTTCATCATCATAATTAATCATGGTATTTCAAGGCATTTCATACATAATGTGTATTGTACATACATACACAGTCCTGCAACATTTTGTGAATAGAGACAGGCAGTAGTGTTTTTGGCAGGTGGGGACCAACAACAGGGACAAAATCAGTGTAGATAACCAAGTGGGCTATAACAAAAATGTATTGTCAAACAAATACTGCCAGTCATTAACAAAATTGCCCATCTACAGTATATTGCCTCAAAATCTGTTCTGTATAATGAACCTAATAGTGCCAGCTATGCAAAGTAAGCAAGGCAGGGCAGTCCAAAGGGACTGAGAAGAGTTGTCCAAAAACAATTACTGTGACCTAGTTGCACAGTCAGCGCCCTCCACTACTGCAGTGTCACTATCTTAAACATCTTAGTAACACTGCACTTGGGCTCTCAGTTAATTGTAATTGGTTAGATGAAACAACTCTTTGATCATTTGCAAGCCCATAGAAAGGAATGGGCAATAGAGAGCTCAGAAAGATGGAGCATATAACAAATACTATACAACGTTTAAAACAGATTTGAGGCTCTTACAAATTTTAATAGCTAGCCCCAGAGATATTTTTTGTCACAAAATTGTCTTTATTACTGTGCATTTATTATATTTGATAATGTTTTACTTGAATGCATCATAATGGATTCATAATGAGACGTATAATACATGGAAAATTGATGAATACTGATTCATCTTTATGTCAGTTTTCATTAAAGCTGCACTAGGGAATGTTTTTATGTAAAAATACACCTTTGTTTGTTCATCCAATGTCACTTTGTTGGATGTTATGTGTGCATCAATATATGACTCACTGCTTTCACATGATGTCTACACAGCTATAAAACCATGCCAATTTCTTACTGATCAATATGTTTGACTCTGCACTTACAAATAAAATAAGCCTACTGAGGATTGCACAAAATAATTGGCTGTGCTCTGTAACTACCCATTCACATTGTAAACCCACTTTGTGTCAAAGATTGAGTCTATTCTCTCCTACAGTTAGTAATGTCCAGTCTTGCTTTCTGTGGATCATCACAGAGCAAAGTATGAAATACTTTAAGTAAGTGGGTTATTTGACATTTCAGCAGTCCAAGAGTGTCCAGTCATGCTTCACCATCACCATCTCTAACAACGTTAGCGAGTGCTCGAACACAACATTGTTACATTTAGAATACATCTCTGTTCCTGCATAGTCTAACGGCTGTAAACTATATATACCCCCAAATCTCTACAGTGTGGTTTGATATTCATGTGTTAAGCATCATCCAACATAACTTGGTTTTTCTTGGCTATTATTTACAAGGTGCAACTTTTTTGACATTAAAATAACAATGAATAGGATACATTACACCAATCAGTCTGTCTCTGACTGTGACTCTGTGTACATGCCTAAACCCCCCCCCTTGCCTGAAATTGGTTGAATTGTGGTTGAGTTGGAGTAGTAGAAGTTAGAGGCTTTATTGGTAATCGTTAGCTAGTTAGCCATGTATAGCAAAAAACACAGAAGTGGTGCACAGAAGCAGAGGGAGAAACGAGAGAAAGAGGAAGTCACAGCTGAACTCCCTAAACTGGACAGGTTTTCACAACTGCTGCTTCACTGAGGCAGGATTGCCCAGTAGCTAGTGTTAGCAGCAACATAGGCATGTGAAGTGAACTAATGAGTACACTAAGTACAATTTTGCCCTTCTTTTGAGAGTTGCATCTACAATATCATGGTTAGGATATATCATTGCCAAATAACCAGGCATTAGGCTGCTGTGCCAAGTATGATGAATGATGATAATATAAATGTCTACATGTGAACAGGTGCAGTAGCTAATGTTTCACAGCCTACTGGACTCTGTTGCGCCTGTAGGTCCATAGGAGTTATGAAATGTCTTCTTTCCTGATGGTCATTTTTTAAAATAATTGTCACAAATTACTGAGCAATACGTCATGCGTATATGTTGCTATACATGTTGCATTGTCTGGTTGAGCTGCATACAAGGGGAGTTTGTTTGATCTACAGATCAGGCTATAGTGATTTGAATGAAGTTGTACACCTTTAGCTGCTGCTGACCATGGCGCTGACCCACTGGTTGTACAGCGTTCCCACCGTGTATCATTTTTGCACAGTGTGCAATATGCATGTACCTTATGCATTATGTATCCTATTCTATTTGTTTTTTTGTGACATAATACCAGCCTGTTCATATATCAAGTTTGTAGTTATAGTTATGAAAAGTAATGCAGCGTAATTTCGTATGATTGTAAGAATGTGTAAAACATCAGCAGAGCTGATCTCACTGAAACAGGCAGTAATTTCACATTGAAGCAGTGCAGTGGAAAGTGACAGTGTGGGGGTTATAGTGTTGGATGGATGGATGCTTGTACACTTGCAACTCAGGCAACCTGGGTTCAAGTCCTGACTCCAAAATGAGTTTCCTGCGGTAAATAAAGATGCCATTTTCAGTTTTTCTTATTTAACCATGACCAAAACCTCCCTATAACCTTAACCAAAATGTTCTAGTTGCCGAACCTCAACTGAAGTAGTTTAATTTGATTTTGGCACGATTTTGGCACTGGATTTTGCCTGTCAGCTTCAAGGTTTCACAAGTTGTGTGAGATACCCTTTTACACATCACTGTTGTGCTGAGCGGATAGGTTTTATGTTTATTGTGCCATTTTCTGTAATCTATGGCTAGTGGAGTGTGCAAAAATTACAGAAGGGCAGATGCTTCTGCTTCTTCTTGATCATTTCTTGTATCACTCCACATTCAAAGTCACTTAAATCACGTGTTCTGATTGGCTGAGAGACATGCTTTTTTTTACATTACTTTTGCATTGGTGCTGACAAAATATAATAACCGTTGTAAATTAATATGCAAGTCAATGTTCAATAGAACAGGAGGTCACTGTATATAATAAAATGTTTTACAAGTCAGGCATAGCAGACTAGTGTGATTTGTTTGCTAAGCCAGCATGTTTCATTATTAAAGATGCTTCATCTAAATTTCTACTGTCATTAACTTACAAAGTATGCTGAGAGTCGGTTGTCCTGTAAGAACTGCATGCAGTACTTGCTGATCTTTAGGCTGCTTCAATATACAGTATATGTTTAATGTTAAAATGTTTAAGTAGGCAATTTTTTCTGAATGCTGAAAATGCAGGGTATTATTTTTTGATCGAAAGCAGTAATGTGTGCATGATGCGATAGTAAAATTAACGAATCACAGAAAATGACAATGTACATTTGTCTGTCTTTGAAACTTTATTTTGTGTTTTCTCCACCTTTCTTCTTCCCTTCTGGTGCCTGTTTCTTGTCATTTTACAGCCAGCCAGGATGGAAGAATTAGGCCTTAAAGCCCTCCTCCTTTATTCTTCTATTCTAATCTTTAATCTCTTCTAGTTTCACCATAAAAACTGACAAAACCCTGAAAACAAGGTTCATCTGGGTAGTAGTTGAATGCGTTGAGAGGAGGCACATTTGTACCTGTTCCATTTTGTCATGTAAACAAATGATATACTCACAGGGTATGTAGGAGATATTGAAATTGTTGCTAAGATAACTACTTACTTAGCAAAATATGATTAAGATAATCAGCATACTCATTTTCATCATTTCTTAGCTGGAATTTGTCTTCCCTTCTGCTGTTTAATGAGACAGCATGATTAGCATCTCATAACCTCAGGGCATGAAATGGATTTTCAGTGGCTGATTCTGCATGTTTGCATGGGAGAATTCTTTGAATTCATTCAAGACATGCCCTTTTAAGTAAAATTTATTTGATTTGATTAAAACCAACATGAACGGCAGATTTCTTACTCTGGTTACATATTATAACAAATTCATGTTAAAAATATCACCTCTGTAAGGTATTTTTACTCAAGTAGCCATAACTAATAAAATTGTATTTTGTGGGTACAAGTTTCCAGCTTATCAGTCTTCAGTGACCTTTTAAATAGTGCAGCAGCAGTGTTCTGCTCATAGGAAAAATCCCATTTTGGTCTGCCCAGAGATGCCAGTGTCCCAAAGAAAGGCCTATCATGTGGGAAGGTGTTTTGCTTAGATAAGTCTTGAATACAGTAGAGGCTTACAGAATGTGCATGAAAATTAAGCACTTGTACGATAGTATCACAGTTTCACTTTGAGATCCCACTGAGCCAGTGTTTGTGCAATGACTTTGTCTGACAGAATGCTGTTTATGAGATATACTTAAGTACAGATAAAATGCCCCCTTATGTATAAAAAAACTGCTTATTGTTAAAGCAAATGTTGACTATGTACCTCCCTTTGGGGCTATTACAAGCAGGATTTGTTCTTTTGACTATCTGTTTGTTAAAAAGGAATTCAAGAATTAAATTCTACTGTGTTAAGTTGAGTTGACCCAGAGGACAAGAATTTAATTACTGGTAATGATTTATGCATTGTTATCTAGTACGTGACAATAAACTTGAAACTTGAGATTTAATGTTAAAACAAACAAACAAACAAAACCCAATTTTGTGACAGAATTAGCCATTGATCGCATGACAGTCATTCAATAATGGCCATAACTTGTCAGACATTAGTGAGAGCAAGAAAAGAGCTGAGATTGGATGAAGTCATTTTTTATTCTACCAAGAAATCTATGTAGCTGCTGCTTTGACAGCAAAAGACTGTTTCATGGTTTTACACAGCTTTGTTGAGTTGTCACTTTGGCTGCTCATCTGTATTGATCTTTTGGCTTAGGTTATTTGTTAGGCATTAAAATTAGCAGGAAGTCATTATATTTGATTGTTTACTCAACATCTGTGTTATTGGGCCATCTGGGTGATCGTTTAAGGTTTACAATATTAATGGGAATCATTTCAGTTCCACTCTGAAATTCCACTCATGCTTGTTATGATGGAAACAAAACGGTCCAGTATCCTTAAATCATAGCAGATTTAGATAATCTGTATTTTGTCACTTTAACACCTTAACCTGCACTTGATCTCATATTGACCCCTCATATATAATGTGTCTCATTCCTGGAAAGACTGTGCTCACACAGTTATGTATATACATTTGAAGTTTTGCCCAACTTTTTTACTGATAGACCCAATACAGCATCCTCAACCAAGATGTACAGCAACGTCAAATATCTTGACAATTGATATCATTTATTAGGCCAACAAAGTCATTAACGGACAGCTTCTCTTCAAAATGCTCAAATCTTATTGAGGTTTCTTGAAGATTTACTGGGCAGTAACTCTTCTCTGTCTGCCACACACATAACAAACAACCACTCGGCTGCTTTCTTTAACCTCTGTGGAGCTGGCACTGTCCTCTGACACACTCCAGCCAAGTCATGCTTAGCCATCATTAAAGCATAAACCTCTACCTTAGGCTTTAATCCTCCTATCAGACGGGACCTGGATCTCCCCAGTAGCACAGCTGGCTAACCTGGCAGAGTATGCCTCAGGACATCTGCACCATTAACTGGCCCCAATTGCACTGCATTACAGGGAGGCCACCATGCCTACCTGGAAGCTGGAAAAGAAGGACCTTTTGTTATGAGATCTGCATTGCTATCTTTAGGAGTTAGAATATTGCAATAGCTCTTATTTTTCGTGCTTTTCATGGAATTGACCTTCTCCAAAAGCACATAAACTGTGGCTCTTTAGCTTTGTCTGAACTCTTCTTCCGATTACATCACACAAGGTTAGCCTGAAATTCTGACGTTGCACTGATTATTCAAGTATTTCCTTTGATATCTAGTATTTTATTGGGCCTTTTCACCTATAATTTAGCAGCTCTAAAGAAATATGCAGGGTCATAAAACTGTCAGATATTTTTCCCACAATGCAAGACTTGGGCTTCAGGAGTCAGGACAGTTGGGCATCAGACACTAACACCAAACGGCAATCTCTCACTTCGTATTGAGTGATGCTCACTTGCCCAGTGTTACAGTCTTGGTAATGTGCTAAGCTCTCCGACTGCAGTGGCTAATCTATGTGTGACAAAAAAAATTGCCGGCCAATAGCTTACAACTAGATTGCTAGAAAGCAGTTTCGAGTAACAGGAATAGAATGGCACCAGACCGTAGCACTATAACAGAGTGGATCAGTTCTTCTTGATAACACATTGAGTGAAGATGTTGTTATCCTGATTATTCCAGGACTGTAGGAACTTAAACTACAGCAATAGTTGATGCTGCACACCTAGCTAGGCGCTGTGGGACTGGACAGCATCTGTGCTTCTTCTAATTAGCGTTGTTTTGACTGTTTGACTTGTTAATGGACACATTTACGTTTAAACTGGCCGAAAACTAAACACTAAATTGTAAACTGCTTTTGTGTGTTGCTTGAGTTTCCAGCAGCTCTGACACTCAGCTGGGCTGTTATTGTGGTGTTTATTAATGGCATCTCTTCCTTTGTTATATTGACATCTCAGGCCTTGTAGGCAGGGGTTAAACTGGCATTTGTGATGTGAGGAGCCCTGATTCAGCAGCAGTGATGGGGCTGAATATTAGGTTTTATAAATAATATATATTAAGCCTTTAATGATCTCTCTTGGAAGTGAAAGTAGTAAACCTCATCCTAAGTGAAATACAATAATTATAAGTCACAATTAGTGTATTTTATCATTTACATCCCAAAGTTTCAATAAACAGCAATAACTATCTTTGCTCTGACAGAGTTTGGTGTGGTTATAGCCAGGTAATAGACTTCAGTCCTTCATTTCTGGGTCTGAGGTCAGAATTAATGTGGTTGGTTTTAGAGTAATAATATCAATTTTTATATCCAGTTCTTACTTTCTGTCAGCAGGCATTTCTGTCATCTCTCCTCACTAACCTCTCTCTGCTCTGTGGCTTCTGGCCTCTCTGTGGGAGTATTGTCTTTTCTTCTGCCCACTGTGTTGTATGAAATATTGAATACTGAGCCACACGATAAGTCGTTTTCTTGGCTTTTGAGTTCAATGTTTGAAGTTTCAAAAAGAATGTGAATCATGCAAACTAGAGTTTGAATAATACTTTATAATACTTTAACACAATTTCATTATTCCCTGCTCACTTTGAGTGGGTACTTTGCATAGAACTCTGACAAGTTGTATTTTTCTAACTGCAGCACAATAAATGTGGTGTTTCTATTATTTTGTCGTTCCTTGGTAATTGTATCTAGTACTGTCAATATGAGTGCACCGCCAACTATTATATTTATCCAAACCAATGTAAGTTTTCTAACAAAAACTAGCACTAATTTAACCCCTGCTTAGACATCAATGACATGATATGGGAAAAATACTACAGACTACAGTAGAAACTAAATGTTTCTTTCAGCAAGTGAGTGAATCCTTTTGTAGACAACAGTAGCAATTTTCTTTCACATAACATAGTTTTGAACATATAGTCTGATATCCTAAATGTTCTACCATTATGCCTCTGAACAGAGCATATCTCAGTTTTATGTGTGAGGCTCAGAAAAAGACCAAAATCAGGATACACTGCATTTGTAAAATGATTGCATTGGATTTAATTTGGCTCAGTATAAGCCCTATGTAAGTTAAGTGCTTAAATCAGTAGGGTCCATATCCTTTGTGAAAACATTTTTTTTTATTTTATTTTTTTAAATCAATGCAGTCTTCTTCAAAGGTGGGGCTAAGTAACAGGAATCAGTCACAGATTATTGTGTGAAAACTAATTTGCTCAGCTGTGTTAACAAGTCTACAGATTTACAGGAAAGTGACCCAAACTGCACCGTTTATACTTACAAGCTACCATAACGGAGAATATTATACTGTAAAATGAGTTTTATGAAATTAATATGCAGATTATTGTGTCACAAGAATAATGTAATAAGAAAAATGTAATACCTGGTATACATCAAGAATTGTAATCTGGAATTACAGACAGAGCAGTTATCAAACAATCTTAATTATATATTTTCCTTCAATAAAGAAGCCACATGTTGTGGAATGTATGCAATTTGATTGCTACATCCATTTTGTCACAGATAGATTATTTGCTCCATGTCTAAAATGTCTCTGAGCATAATTGTTGTATTCACAACATCATTCCATCTAATATCTGCATGCTTATCAGTGTTGAGACTGCAGGGGGCACATTGCATCATTTCAAACCTCATTTAACACTGAACCATGCCCCTTTCTATAGCCCAAATTGCTCGCCATGGAGCAGCAGAGTAGCTCCAGACATTCATTAGCTTAATGAAAACAGGCCACTCTTCTTCTACCGCCTAGTGAGCGCTTTCTCAATGTATCCACGACGACCATCTGCTCTCAAGCTCCCTGCCAGCTGCAGGATAGTCCTGTCAAAGCAACCCCTGTGAAGAAAGACAACCACAAGGGTACCTTATGCCTTATTCATTCACATCAGAGGAGAGGCAAGGGCAGTAGGGATCTTTTTAAGGATGTTTTCATCTCTATGTCCCTTGCTACCTTCCTAATCTAAGATGTACCGTTCACTCATGATGTTGATGATGTTAATGAAATGAGCTGAGTGTGCAGTTGTCAGAGTTGAGTTGCAGAAGCCACACAGCTGGCAGTGGAATTATTAGCAGCTCAGCCACAGTGGGAGAGGCTGTATTGTGAAAAGGTTAATATCATTTTAGGGTCGGCCAGACTATGCTGTGGTGGGCGGCTGACCACCTGTTCAGCTCTAGAGGTAGTCTATTATCATCTGATCCAAGACCAAGCATTTGAAGGTCACCTAATTAATTCAAATACAAATAAAAATCTAGGGTGTAGGATACAGTAAGTAACCTTTGTCAAGTGCGATAAATATAAATTTCTTATTTTCTAATGTTGGCCCCCAATACTCTGTTTCACCTCTTGGATTAATCACCACTAATCTCAGTCACCACTAATCTCAACAGTGTCAGACCAGCAACAACCCAGAGCTTCTTTTCACAATATGAACGCTAGCACAGCGAGTGGGAAGTGATAGTCAGAGCCCTAAGGCACGAATCTGATAGTTTGTCATCTGGATAGTATTACTTAATTTCCCATTGGGAAGAAACTCATTATTTCTCACTTTATCTAAGCAGTGACCTCTGGAACATTGTCAGGAACGTTATTGGCTTGTGCCCCTGTTCCGTTTTTGCTCTGTACGACATGGATGACCCTAAGCGGCAAAAAGACACGACTAGCTAGGGCACACTTCAAGAAAGGGATGGATGCGCACATTATGCTGTACATCAGATGAGAGTCCTATTCACCTCATAATGTGCTGCCCAGTTATATTGATTTATAAAATTTTACATCAGTCTTTATTTCTGACTTGATATATTGTGAATGGACTGTGAGAATATATTGATAATGTTTGACTAATGGCAAACATAGCAGACATCCTTTATCATTAACCTTTTCTCCAAATGTAAAGAAAATAATAATTGCAGTCCTGATTGCAGCATGTTAAGGCTACTTCAGAAACATTGGTCCTCATATGTATAAAGCAATACCTGACATGTTTTACAGGAAATGTTTTTGATTAAAAAACAAAGTGTCATTCGTGTCACATTTATTAAAGTTTTGGCTTTTTATCATTTGTCATAATTTTACTCATAGAAATTTTGGTAATTAGACTTATTGCTTTTCTTTCCCTGTGTGACAGTTTAATTTTGTTGGGAAGCTCCTGGGACCGCGGGGAAATTCCATGAAAAGATTACAAGAGGAAACGGGAGCAAAGATGTCCATCCTTGGCAAAGGTTCCATGAGGGATAAAGGCAAGGTATGATTAAACCAATTCATGTTGAAAGCTATTTTTTTTGGCTGATACAGGATATTGATGAATTGGAAACCAGCCACAACACCACTAACATACTAACCATATCCCAATGTAATAAACATCTGAAACAGCAATAGAGGTCATTTGAATAACAATGTATGGAACTAATTACTTTCACTTTGTAATTGTGTTAAATCAAACATATTTGAGAAAATGGAACAGGCTTTTACTTTATACTACAATACAAGAGTATACAATGGCATGGTCTTTAATGGCCAGGTGTGAATGTAGAGTAATGAAGCTCTCTGTCCAAGCCATTTATCCTACTGACTTGTGGTCCCCTGGGGCCCATCTTTTCTGAGTGTGTACACAGGATCAGTGTGGCCCATAGTGTCCGCTGGATCTGGTAGCCAGGGCCATAACAGGTCTCAGTGTACTCCTATAGAGGTACATTTCTATTATTGCACTAGCCTCACATTTAAAGACATCAAAAGATGGCAAACAGACTTGCAGTCTGGAAACTGTTAAAAAATACTTTAAACACATCAGTACTGTTATGGTTTTGTGTACCTATAAAAAATGTTAGAAATATTTAGATTTATAGATTCATACCTAAAAACATGAACTATTAGTATTATTGTATTTGTAGTATTATTATTTGTCCCCCCCACACACCTTTGATCTGATTCATAATGTACTAGTCTCTCTGTCAGCCGATTTGAAGCCAGCTGCCAGAATACTGGGAGTCATTTTTGATGATGACTTAGCTGTGATGAACAAGTCAAGAGAGAGGTGCTTCCTTCACTTGAGAACAACCCAAAATTAAGCCATTTCTATTAACTAAATCTGGATGTGGATACCTCAACAGCCACCATCAAGCAGGGTCAAAGACTCAAATGTGAATCACATACCCCTCTCTCTGTCAATCTCAGATTTTCAGAGTTTTGTCGTAGGCCTAATTAATTTCATTTAATATAGCAAATGTGTGATTTGCTATATTGCCAGAAGAGCAACTCTACATGCTAAAAGTTTGGTCCAGCCAGTTTTATGTAGGCCCGGCCACAAAAGATTTTCTGGCTACGCTACTGCTGTCAAGGTGCCTTTGAGCAAAAGCACCTAACACTCAACTGCTCCAGTGGAGCTGCTCAGTGGCCAACAGTAGAAGACTGTGGTTGAACTGGCAGCTCCTAGGCATGCATGTGTGGTACTGTGTGAATGTGAAGTAGGGTGTTGCTGAAAAAGAGGAGCCATGCTCAGATGACTTTCCCTGGATAAAGGTTACAAACTCTTTAACTCCCTTCATTCTGGCATCAGTGAAAAGTCTCTGTCACGTCTCCAACTTGTTCAAAATGCAGCAGCTAGAATTTTAACTGACTGGTACAAACTGACAAAACCTCCCCACTCCAGTTCTGGCATCCCTGGTTACATGCTAGGTTTAGAATTGATTTGAAGATTTTACTGATCATTTTTAAAGCACAGTTATGTCCGGCCCCAAGCTATATCACTGACCCTTTAACCCATATTGAGCCAGTACACTGCCTCAGATCCTGACTGGGCCCTTTTGGTCCAGGTTTAAGACTGAAGGTAACCGGGCCCCTAAGCTTTGGAACGACCAGCCTTAGGAGTTTAGGCTAGCATCTTCACTTCTTTAAACTTGTTTATGGACTTGCTTTTATTCAATGTGCCTTATCCTAACTGAACATTCACTTTCTTACTGTTGTTTTTACCCTATTCTCATCATTTATCTTGTCTTCCTGTTTTAATTATTGGTGCCTTCCTGTTTTAATTATTTATGACTTTGATGATTGCTTTTATTTAATTGTTAAAGCACTTTGTTTTAGAAAGTGCTTTAAAAAGTGCTTGTATTTTGTGTACACAAAATACAACAAGAGGAGGAAGAGGAAGCTTTATTCAGTGCCATGGGAGGATGCAGTAGATGGCACTTTGGAATTTGTCAAGCTATTCTGAGCTGGCATAGATAGTTAGCGAGAGGGCTTGGAGGTTGGATGCCGAGGGTTTGAAGCACTACTACTTTACCTCTCCAAAAGAATCGCTGGTGCCATAATCTTACTGCCCTATCTCGCAAACACAAATGCATATCTTTAAAGATGTCATTTCAATTTTATGCATTGAAATATCAATGCCCAATAATGAAGTTCCTCAGCGAAAAGCCTCATCATGGAACACTACTTTGTCCCACTACAGCACTTACAAAATGAATCAAATCAATTAAAATGCACTTAGAGAGGCACATAAATCGCCCTCCTATGCATGTGGCTACTTGGAGTTGTGCAACCCATTTGTAGGTTGCTCAGCCCAAAGATGATCAGTAATAGCAACAGCGTTGGAGACAACATGTCAAAACAAATTCTGCCAGAAGCAGCATTTTCACACTCACATGCTGAATCTTAAAATATCTAATGTCTAGTATGGCGGTTATTCTTCTCTTCGAATAGTTGTCAGCTGTGTAGATGAGCAGTAATCATCCTGTAGAAGTTAAGTTGGGCAAGGTTAAAAAAAAGATATCACCTATCATTCAAAAATGCTTTGCTTATGGTGCATGTGCCTGCCTATACATGAATAGAGTGATTGAAGTGTTTCCTCACCCTGAAAGCCAATCAACTTGTCAAAAATGTTACTGTAGGTTGAGATGCTTATGATGGAAGGAAGCAATGGAGTTGTGCATCACAACCATCTATCAGATCTGTGACATCAAAGCCTCTTCAATGTGTGAATGTAAGCTAAAGCAGAAGAAGCATTAAGAAAGTAACTTAGCCTCTCAGAACTGAAAGATTGTGTTCTGTACATTGGAATGATCAAATGATCATACAATAAAATTACAATGTGATTTTGTCCACCCTCTATTTGTTCTGTGGTCTACACATGCTTAACTTATTTAGTCAAATATAATATTAAACATTTAAGCATTTGTTAACACTACAACTTGTACTTTTACATGTATGTACAAAAATATATACCTACTTTTGAAATAGGCTGTACTATACTACTATATTTGTATTGAACAAAATATGCTGATCAGTTGAGTTTTGAATTCTTCTGTGGACAACAATACTTGACCAATACTCTCCTTTTTTCACAGGAGGAAGAATTAAGGAAAAGTGGGGAGGCCAAGTACGCCCATTTGAGTAATGATCTTCATGTTTTAATTGAAGTCTTTGCGCCACCTGGAGAGGCCTATTCCCGTATGAGTCATGCCTTGGAGGAGATAAAGAAATTTCTAGTTCCAGTAAGTAAGTTTAAATCATTCAATTTGCTCCTTATTCCTTGGAGTTTACAGGAGTTGCATATGACAATTATTCATCACCTCTGCCATGACAACTTCTCTACAAGTTTTATTTTCGCTTTGAATCATATACAATATTTATTTTCTTAAATATCCGGTAACCAAGGCACACTCATAAAAGTACTAATTAAGTATAAAGATTTCCTTGGTATTGCATCCACTACCATACACCACAAGCTCTTACTAACAATAGTAATACAGTGTATTCAACAATGTACAATATGGAACAACTTGCAAGATTCCCCAGTTTATGGCCTGGAGAACTGGAGAGCAGTAATTAATGTGTATGTTGTGTACCCTTGCTGAGTCTAAGCTGTAAATATTAATCAAGCTTTGCGTGTGTGACAAGCCTAATAGAAGAGGTGCTACATGAGTCTACTTATGGAGTTTATGTTTCTTCCACCAAGTCAGAGTTCTTACAATATGTCTCCTCCTTGGGCCACAAGAGTGATACTGCAGCTTCACTATGATATGCATACTTTCATGTAGAGGTTCATTTTTAAAATAATGTTCAGGAGATGGTTGGTGTAAATGGACACTTGCTATATGCATTTTCTTAGAGTGCAAACTTGCCTGAATGCGTCATTTGTGCTCTACTGTGTTTTGCATTGTGCAATCAACCCCATCCTGTGGTATTGATATAGGGTCAGCTGGCATTTGTCCTTCTCAGATCAGCAAGGGCTTTTATGTATTCTTTTGGTGTTTCATTATAGAAACCACATTACATTTGATGCATTATTTCTGTCCATAGTTGTTCTAACCAAGACTATAAATAAATGTCTCCGGTAAATTCTCTGCTCTTGCTTCATTGCAGTACCTTGAAAAAAGATGAGGTATTATAAATTATTCTCATAGAAGTGCTGCTTCATTTTCTAATTAGTGTGCATAAAGGTGCTGGGATACCCTTTGATACATTCTTTTGAAAAGTTAGATGTAGTTAGTCATTAGTTAGATACAGACAGGTTTTGCCATATATGACTTTCAATTGTTTTAGAAACCTTTCAGGGCAGTATCTGACAGGATTTCCGAAAACCCAATGTATTTCCCTCAGCAGTATTGATGAGGGAGAATAACTGGGACGATACTAATTAGATACTAATTAAGATTTCATTGAGAGATAAAAGTTAGGTCCTCAGAGATGAGATTTGATCAAATTGCTCACAAGGCATGTTGAAAATTTATCAGATTGTGTTTTTAATAAATGATGGTTTAGAGGAAGCAGACCTCAGTCCTTGCGAAACTGAAATCATTTAGCACATGACAAAACCTAATTTTACTTGACCAGTAACCACTGTAACTAGAATAGGCAGATAGTAAGAGCAGTGTGGCTTGTACAATAATATAACACATGAAGAGCTTACTAGCTTACCAGTCAGCCAACAAACTCACAGATAAGGGTTAGAGTTCACTCAAATGCTCAAAGTCTGGTCCAAAATTCAGTAATGCCAGTTTCCATGAGGTCTTTGTCTTGCCACAGCCACCCACATACTGAGGGTAGCAACCCTTTGTCTCTTGTCTCCTGACCGCCAGTAGCTCCACGGGCCACATGTAGAAGATTCTGCATATATTCAAGCTAAAAATCTATGTATGTAGCAGAGCATGTGAGTGGAGTTGAACAACTTGAAATTTCATTCATCGCTCTCACTCAGCCGCTCCTTCCCCTCACCTTTGCTCTGGTGTCCTCTCGCTCATCTTAGAGTGGGAGTGCCCTGAATTCCTTCAGTTCTCTATCAAAATTAGCCTATAAGTTTGGCATCACCCACATGAAGCAATGAAAAGAATTTAACAAATCTCGCTCCCTGCTCAACTCCCACTGCACTCATAGGCTTTCATATGTACAGAAGTGAAAAGATGCATACATTCTTTTCATCTGATCTAAAAAAAAAAACCCTCCTTAGGTGGCATGAACACATTTCTCCTGTTATAAATCACAATAATTGTGAAAATACATGTACATGAACAAGCCTTATGCCCATTCCCACAATTAGCCTTGAAAAGATTTTACACCATTAGCATATTTTGCATATGTCTTGTTCATTCAGTCTTGAGTAGAAATGTAACGCACAGACCACCAAGAAGAAGCACAGTTTCTCTGAGTGAAAGCTTTAACAGTGGTCGGCAAGATTGAGAAAAAAATGTTTGTTAACTTATTTGAAGAACTTAGCTCTGGCATCAACCATAAATCCAAGAATGTTACATGGCAAAAACTGACTACAGCAATGCTGTCAAAGCTGTCAGCTCAGCTACGGACCCTAAAAGAGGTTTAAAATAAGGGAATAAAATGGGAAGCTATGAAGCACATTACATATAGGTAGTGTATGAGAGCTACTGGAGGATTGGGGATCCCAGTACTCTCCACTTGATGAGCATGTGACCTTCATCCTGGGCCAAACTGCAGCAGGTGGCATTGTGCCAGGGGAGTGTGACATAGACGCATGAACAAAGTATGTGATATGAAGTTTAACCATTCAGCACAGATCCAAATGATTTCCTCATTTCAACCGCATTGACATAAGAGCAATTCAGCACTGCACCACCAGAACAATACTGGTTCTAAATAAGAGCAACTTAGTTTAAATGCAATGACACGATAATAATAGAATTTCTCTATTTGAAGTTTATTCTGTATCTCCCTGTTGCCAATATGACAATAAGATCAAGCACCAAAAGTCTTTGGTATGATACAGTAACCTATTAGACACCGCTAATCGTCAGCCTGCTGTTTATTTTTCATCAAACACCTGAATGCTCATTGGGGTACTGTCAACTGGCCAAGCAGTGGCACAACCAATGCATCTCATGGATGTGGGTTGGAGTAAAGACCATGCAAGACCTTTGACTCTGCCACCACAATTTTAATTTCAAGATAATTTTAGGAAACTTTGTTTGCTAACCTAACCCTCCTTCAATGTACAAAACATAGTACATTAAAGTTTGCAATTAAGTTGAATAACTACAACATTGACATGATTTTCTTCTCTTGTCAAGCATGTAGACACTACCTGTGCTTTTGGGTACCTAATTTGCTTAAAGTAATAACACTGGCTGAGTAAATGTGCCTGGTTATCTCCATGTGTGCCTCAATTGCACCAGTGATGCAGCAGCAAATCCCACCTCACCAACTGTTTTTGCAGGATGAACTGAAGAACCATGTTACATGGACATTAATGGTTCTTTGTGTAATGGTGGTACTATATAGCGCTATGCACTTCAAAGAACCACTGAAGAATCAGAACTTTTCTGTGTGTACTGTGTGAAGTCAAACATTCATAATAAATATGAGTTTGCTATAAAAATGCTGCAGGTTTGTTTACACTCATTTTTCAATTTCAATGTAATTTATTCAACAGATTCGTATGATTCCAATGAAGAGGTGGGTACCCCTGACTGAAAATACTGTAAAGGTCTGGAAGTGTTAGAGAGGCAAGTGCCTGTATGCAATCTGCATCACCAACACGTTTTCTCAAGGATGCTGTGCTGGAGATGCAGAAACATACAGTCCATTAATAATGCTGCAATGGAACTGAGGGAGTTGCACGTTGTGTTCAACTAACTTGTCAAATCAAATAAATATATTTTTGAAAGTATTATTCTTATCCTTTTCTAATGAAGTATGAAGTGACGCATTCTATTCACTTACCACGCTCTTTAGAAACAATATATATCCCACCGAGATGCAGCGAACTGCTGCTGCAGCTCTCTATATCTACAGCTGTTTGGGCCTGAGGTTCGTCGGGGTCACCAGCCCTGATGAGTTTAGGGGGTAAAGGAAAATGTTTCAATGCCAAGTTATGCAGGACATACACACTCTGATTTTGGAGATCCTCTCTAGTGCCACAATAGTCTGCCACCTGTATAGTATATATATAGTAGCATCTAGACACAGCCATCTCCCCTCAAGCAGACCAATGCTGTGCTGTACCACAGAGCACACACAACTGTGTACCACATTGTGTCATGTATGCTGTGCACTATGGGGATTTCCAAAGGATAAACAATGGATAACCACTGTAACCAAGGGCTATAAATCACTGCATTTGAAAATGTGTTAGATGATGCACAAAATAAAATCTACACTTACCAAAGGTCATATTGCAAACCACAACCTACCAAGAAGCCATTCATCATACGCTGCTCCAGCTTGAAGTCTCCTCCCCACACTGCTTTGAGATAGCATGAATGAATCGTGGCTTGACCCAGGCCATTTGGTGACTATATTTGTCAGAACCATTTGCACACTTGAAAAGAGTGAAAATGTTTTCAATTAACGTAGACAGGTTCATCCTCTGAATATTGCAATATAAGTGCAGTAGATTGCACCAATGGAATTTGGGAATTGTTGCAAATTGCATTTTGATGTTGGCCTGTTTCCCCGACTGTGTAAGAGAACCTCATGTATCATGTAAACAAATTATGCCCATCCAGCACTATGGGTATGACATGACACAGGGAGGACTGGGACATCCCAACTACCCCATCTCTGTCTGAAACATCCCAGTTTCCAGTAATGAGAGGGTTGTGAGGACATGTAGATGGACTGGGATGACATGTTCCCTTTGTGTCTGCCAATCTAACACTGGACACAATTCAACACAAATTTCCATGGCTCTTGGAAATCGAAAGCAGCTCGTTCGCCAGACATCATGTGCCAGAAAATCTGCACAATCTCTGAACACACATTTTCGCCAAAGTCTTACATTAGCACTGTCCTCCAACAGCATCAAAGCAGCCCCTGCATATCTTTATACACGTCCATTATGCACCCTTATACTGTATATTAATAGTCAGCTCTTTCTGTGTTTAATTTACAAGTTCTCCCCTTGTTTGTGTGAGTTTCCTCCCACATGTTAGGTGGATTATAGTCTCTAACTTGGCCATAGTTATGAATGTGAGTGATTGTCTCTTTGCATTAGCCCTGTGATGGACTGGCGAATAAGCACATAAAGAAAATGAATGAATATTTGCTCATTTTAGGACAGAGGATAGGAGAGGAGAGGAGAGGAGCAGATGTAAAAAAAAACACGAGACATGGCTGTAAATGTTATCATGAATGAAACTTTATTAAACCATAAATGACCATGGAATAAATGAGGGCAGAGGCACACACATTCTCACATTCCATTTCATAAATCCAAATGTGTGTGGCATACACAAACGTTTTGTACATATGCATTGTTTGTGCAATTGGCCTCAGGTGTGTGTGGTCTCAGTTTGGAGATGCCTGTAGTGCTCTCAATAGGCACCAGATAGACATAACAACCTTCCAGCACTATGCTGCTCAGCCTCTTATGCCATGTTAATAATTCAACTGGAACATGGCCATGAGATCTATTCAAAATTTGATTTGCTTTCTTTGTGTGTGTATTCATTAATGTATTGCTTCAATTGGAGGCCTGATTGCATTTTTTTCAATTCGAGATTAAGTCTAGTCAGTTTGATTGTCCAAAAATGCAGAAATAATGGCAAACACTAAATAACTTTAGCAATTTGAACAATATGGTGTATGGACAAGGTCATGTATGATCAGAATTGATCTCACTCAGCAAATAGCCTGACCTCAGAAGCCTCAGAATGGGTTTCACTCTGTATACTCGTATTCACGCCTCTGTCAACAGCCAACTTTTACAAGCTCTTGCAGATTTGTTGTGCTTTGGATAAGCTCCCAGCTTCCCAATTAAAAACTCTGCCAGTATGCTTCAAACCAAGAGATTGCTTAAGGCCTTATTCATTTATTTTGAATGAAGGGAAGTACATCCATGCAATGTCTTGAAAATGTCTTGAAATCTGGCATAAGGATTTTTTTCCCTGAAGTACGTGTGTTAGTTCACCATATGGTCCCTCTATTACACATATAATATACAGTACTGTGAAAAATGCCCCCAGCCCCCCACCCCTGGTTTGTTTTTCTGTATTTTTACACATTTTTTCACATTGAATTAAGATATTTTTGTGGGTTAGAGTATATATATGGAGAGGAAAAGAAATGACACTGAAGTTTGGTGCTTCTCTCATTTGTTTGGTGTGCAAGGAAATTAAACATTCAATCTCCAGGTGTGAAAAAGTAATTGCCCCATCACAAGCCAATTAAAGGGCTAATTATGACAGTAGGGAATCTTCCTAGGCGTGGCCGTCCTGCCAAAATCTCTCCAAGAGCAAGGCATAATATTATCTAGGAAGTTACAACAAACCCTGGAACCCTAGAAGATAGAGATCTACAGGCCTCTCTCACCTGAGCCACAGTCAGCATCCATGACTCTGCTATAAGAAAGTGACTGGGCAAAAATGGGATTCATAGCAGAGTGGCAAGGCGTGAACCACTGCTCACTAATAAAAACATGAATGCTCATCTCAAGTTTGCCAAACATTCCTGGACCATCATCAGGAGTTCTGTAACAATTTTCTATTGACAGCCAAGGCAGTGGTGCTATCCAAGGTTGCTGCCTTCAATGTTTTCCATTGCTTTGATGTCATTATACACATGTAGCCTGGAGTACCCAATCTTGCAGGCTTGGCTTAAGTGGCTTTATTCAGTTATCTGCTGTGTAATGTTGTGTTTGATAACTGGTGGAGAAAAATTCACTTCAGAATCACAAGATAACGATATTTCACTATTCATTATTTTTTGTTAACAATTCAGGCTATGTGCATTGATGAATAAAGAATATTCTCTGTTCCTGTAACATATGGGGAGTGGCCTGTTGATGTCATTTATTATTAATTTCCTATTCCTTATGTTATAAACTATAAATATCAATATTATATTGATTTTGCTGGTTTGACATCACTTTCCTGATCTTAAGGCAATTCAGTGGAAGACACTGAGACCAAAGACCAAAAGTGACCGTAGTTTTGTAAACTGTCTGAAAACTATTTAACAGGAAAATCATTTTGTTCCAAAATGAGTTATCCAGTATTTGAAAAACGTGACACCCAATCTTAAATGAAATATTGCTAACATGAATGTAAAACTCTTTAGATGAATGTTAATTTTCCTTCCCTGTATCTCTCATCTACCGTATTATTCCAAACCATGACCTAAAGATCACATTTTTCAATGAATAGTCAACGTTCAGCAAAACCATGTGTTTCCTGTGTATGTCAAGACCATTTTAATTTTAGGATATTTGCTCCTATTGCAAGCATCTGTTGTAGTTGGATGACAGATGCCCTTGTTTTTCATATGAGACATGTTGTATTTTGCTCCCACAGGACTACAATGACGAGATCAGACAGGAGCAACTGAGAGAGCTCTCCTTCTTGAACGGGTCTGATGAGCCTAGCAGAGGGAGGAGTGTACAAGGAAGGAGTTTACGACCAGCTTCCACAATAACCACAAGGTACAAAACTAATTATACAAAATAAAGGTTCAGAAAAGAGTCTTAATTGGTGAATATCTTCTTGAGGCTATAAAGTTCTAAAACTTAGATTTCTATTTTTTCCCCTGAAAGATCTGGTCAGATTTATTAAAATAGTAAAAAGTGACATCACATTTGACCTTGGAGCACTTTCTGTTTTGACAACTGACATTCACTCTCAGATTTTGTTTATTTTTAATTTATCAATTAAACAACAAATAAAGCATAACAATGTAATTGTAAATTTCCTCAGCCAGGTTAAGACCTGTTATTTCCACTGCACATGCCTTTCCCCTTAACATCAATATCTCTGTGTATACATTTCACAAAATGAAGAAAAGTTAGTTAGTACAGTTACGCAAAAACATACTCAATCCCCTTGACTTTTTCCATATTTTGGTGTGCAAAACAATTTGGAGGTATTTTTACAGAGATGTACAAGATTATTCAATGCAATCTGCCTTGAAAGGATATTCTAAAAATGAATGTGCAGTGGTGTTAATTAAAAAATATATAATAATGATAAAAATGGAATTTGCTCAAGTGTTCACCAAGTGTTTCATTTTCAGCTGAATTGGTTTACTTTTTTCCATATTTTATATCAGATAGTACTTAAACCTCATCTTCAGGTTGTAGTTTCAATATTTCCCCAATTGTTCCAATAATGCCTTACTGGCTAACAATTCTGACATTTTAGGATATAGGCAGGACCATGTTTCAAAATAATCTAGCACAGATGACCTACCATCTACAGAAACAACAATGCCTACTAATCTTGCATAGTGTTTGATTGGTTGAGCTGTGCATGCTACTGTTTGTGTGGAAGGCTGGCCTGTGTCAATCTGGAAGTCATTTATTAGAGCAAACTACCTATTACCTACCTGAGCCATGTATTGAGCATGGTAATCCCTCATGATTACGTAAATACAGTATGCCACAGTAGCTCTACTTCAGGTGGTAGTTGAACTAAATACAGCAGTAGCATGTGTTGCTCACCCACTTCCCAGATTTTCTCCGTATGGTACACTGATGAGCGATTATTGTAAATCTCCATGAAAAATATGCACCACTAATTCGCCTTTGAGTGTCTGTATTTTTGGATCACAATGGACTGCTACCTAGTGACGGATCTGCCAGAAGAAGACAGTGTATCCTTGTCCTCCTACATCCTGCTACTGTTAAAATGTCTAAGTTCTCAAACAATAGACAGCTTTGCAATGCTAAATCCAGCCTGTAATGCCTGCAGTTACCATAGTCCCAGTCCTGGACCGTTAAACTTTAATACAAAAAAAAGTTCCTCATCTCTGCTCAGTCACCAGTGTTCATGTACTTTGGCCTTGGGTCTGTATCAACTGGAGAACGATTTGACACAGTCAAATAACTGTTTGTTTGCCTTGAAAATTATGCCCTTCTCATTATAGGCAGGCTTACAATCTGAATATATTCAGCAGATTCATACAGATGGAGATCATGATTTTGTACAAATGCAGGCATATCACTGTTTCTAGGTATTGTTGAAATAACCATGCTGTGTTCCAAAGGAGTGAAAGTGCACTTTTCAGCCCTCTGGTCATTACAAGATTTACCTAGTGCCAGCAGAGGTTATGTTTATCTTGTACTTGAAAACACCCATGCATACAATATGAGCACCACCAACTGAGGGAACAGCTCATACCGTTGTGAGAAAAAGTTTGTGAACCCTTTTGAATGACCTGCATTGCTTCAGGTCGTGCCACAACATTTCAGTAGGATTAAGGTCAGGACTCTGACTTTCCAAAATGCAAATGTTCCTCTGTTTGAGCCATTCTGTTGTAGATTTGGTGTCATTGTCATGTTTCATGACCCAACCTCTGTTAAGCTTCAGATCACGGACCGTTACTCTCATATTCTCTAGTAGTTTCCTGATAGAATTTGGAGTTGCTCATTCCCTGAGGCAGCAAAGCAGCCCCAAACCATGATGCTCCCTCCACCATGCTTCACAGTTGGAATGAGGTTTTGCTGCTGCTATGCTGTGTTTTTTCTCCTCCAAACATAGTGTTGTGTCCTTTTGCCGAAAAGTTCAATTTTTGTCTCATCTGTCCACAGAACATTGTTCCAGTAGCTTTGTGGAACATCCAGGTCGTCTTTGGCAAACTTGAGACGGGCAACAATGTTTTTTGTGGAGAGACGTGGTTTCCTCCTTGGTATCCTCCCATGAACACCACTCTTGTTTAGTGTTTTTTTATTGTGGACTCATGGACACAGATGTTAGAAAGTTTAAGAGATGCCTGCAGATCCTTAGTTGTTACCTTAGAGGTGTTTATCATCTCCTTGACCTTTATGCGGCGTGCTGTTACTGTTATCTTTGCTGGATGCCCACTCCTAGGGAGAGCAACAACGGCACTCAATTTTCTCCATGTCTGACTGTAGACTGATGGAGGTCCAAGTCTTTGGAAATGCTTTTGTGGTCTTTATCAGCCTGATGAGCCTCAACAACTCCTTTCCGGAGCTCCTCCTTTATTATTCCACTTCAATAGATCTCTTGTTTTAGGGAGCAGATTCTGTTGGGGTTTTATATGACAGGACACCTCAACCCACACATAAATCTTGGATCACCTGACTTCAGTTACCCCCTTTCATAGAGGAATTATCCTAGAGGTCTCCATACTTTTTTCATCTTAAGCTGTTAATGTTTGAACAATTTGTTCAATAAAAACATATCAACGTATTTTTTTGTGTTATTTGTTAAATCACATTGTGTTTATCTATTGTTATTACTTAGATGAAGATCAGACCATATTTTAGGAGCCATTTATGCAGCAATGCAGGTAATTCAAAAGGGTTCACAAACTTTTTCTTGCAGCTGTGAATGTTGTGGAGCATGAGAAATGAAGGCAAATTGATGCAATGTCTGTCCATTGTTTGTTTTACCAGGGGGCATGGAGGCATAGGAAGCACTGCAGTAGCACCTCGGGCAACAGCAGGAACACATAGCACTCTTCCCACAACTATTTTATCCAGGGAGGTACAAGCTCCACGAGCCAGGGGTGCAGCAGGGAATCCAGGATACAGGCCCCCGTTGTTACCACTCACACATGAATCATACGATGACTATGTAAGTCCAATCCTTTTTGCACATAGTTTTCAAGATTTTATTTAATATCTCTTTCGTCTCATCTGGATGAAATCTAGCTTTACATGGTATGGTGGGCTATGGTAGAGTATACAGCAACATGTCTGTGTTTGACAAATGCAAGCAGGAAAATATTAAAATTCACATAGAAATACAAGTCTATTAAAGAACAAAAAAACCAAACATACACTGTTATGTACTGTTGAACTGTTATGTTCACCTTTAGATACAAATCAACTATCAGTAATAAGGGAACTTAAAGTAACTTTCTCACAAATATCTGCACCACTACTATCCAAACAGGGATATTCTATTTGATGATGTGACCAGCGCCATAATCCATTAAAATAGTGTTGTTTAAGACACGTAAACATACCAACAAATCAGAAATTCACATCAAGAATTCTCAAGGTCATTTTGAGGGCTGTACAAGGTGAGCTCTGAGTTTCATCCAAATGAAAAAAGGCAACACTTTCACCAGTCTATTTCCTCAGAGCTTTCCTGCTAAGCAAAACCCCCAT
This sequence comes from Gephyroberyx darwinii, assembly GCA_900660455.1. Classification (NCBI taxonomy): domain Eukaryota; kingdom Metazoa; phylum Chordata; class Actinopteri; order Trachichthyiformes; family Trachichthyidae; genus Gephyroberyx; species Gephyroberyx darwinii. The sequence goes on from CABFOQ010052773.1 coordinate 30,534, forward strand.
GTGTGTTGGCAATTGCAGATTGGCCTGTCTGCATGGGGAAATGCACGAGCACAGTCTCATTACCAAACCAAATTGAGTTCTGATGGAGAGCCTGTGTATTTCTGAGGAGTCAAAAAGCTAGGCATTTTTTCTCTTTGTAATTGGAGGTTGGAAAGGAAGGTGGGAGCACAGAGACTTTGGGATTATCGAGTGAAGACTTTGTCCTGAACATTTTCTTCCCTCAAATCTCACTTTGCTATTTTTTTTACTCCATAATTCAATTTTCTTTTAGGATGTTTCCAGAATGTAGAAAGACCTCTTTATACAAAGGTCCAGGCTTTTTTTAACCGCTGAAATATACAGGCTGTTGCAATGCTTGTTCTTCTTTCACAAGACGCCTGCACTGTACAATCTGGTGGAACACAATAATAGATCAGCAGTACTGAACACATCTCTGTTGCTACATCCTGTATTTGTCTTTGGGATATATAATGTGTTTGCCTATCATGTAACAGCGATTTCTCCAGAGGCTGTTTTGATTGATGGACTCTGTCTAGTCTGTCTCATAAAAGAGATACGTGAGAATGTCCATAATTGTACCTAATCGAGGGAGTATTGATTCAAAACTTAAATGGAAAGCATACTGTATGTCACCAAATGAAAAGAGACAGAAGAGTGGTCATATATTTTCTCACTATTTTTCTCTCACAAATCTTATCTTGCTATATCCTTTATACAGGTGCTCAACTTTCTTTGAAAGTGTAGCAGCAGGACCTCTCTAGATTGGCTCATTATTTTTTTTTTTTTTTTACCACTGAGGGGTACAGGATGCTGAAATACTTGACTTGCCCTTCATCCACTGAAACTGTGGACAACACATAAATGGAAAACAAAAACACATAAACACTATTTTGTATTTGTTGTTTTGCATTACTTTCTTCTGTTTATCTTTCTGAAGGAATTCAGGCTCAAATTGACTTAGTTGAAAGCATCAAATTAGCATCAGATTCACTAATCAGGATCCTGAGCAAGCATGCCTCTTATTTTAAATCTTATGAGAACAAGTTTAGTTTAGAGTGGTGAGTGGTGAAGAGTAAGCAATGATTGATGAAACCCACTGAAGGCCTATATTTGTAAACAATTAATTTCCATTGATTATTTACAGCAATACTCTACATAGGCTTTGTTAGATTTTGTTTTGATGATATTGAATAGGTCTAATTTGAGACTGAAAGAAAAGGGTAATACTTTTGCCAGAACAAAAAGTTGGGCTATTATTAGTAATTTTAATATTAGGTTTATTCCAATATTATTCAGGAAGTGCAGTTACTGTTCTCCTCATTCTGACCTATTATGATTATATATGGGTTATCTTAATTCAAAACAAACAAATGGTATGACATACATCCTTATATCAATCGCATGACTAAATCCTTGATGCAGCCACTGGCTTGGTCCTGCCACCGTTTTTTAAACATTTCCTGCACCTTGACATTCATGACATCATCCCCCATCCCCTTATACACAGTCAACATAAGATATTTACATTTGTCTGCCGGAGCCCAATTTGCATAGGATTACCAATGCATGTTCAGCACACATCAATGTAGTTGTGCATGCAATTTGTAGTCACTAGTCATTGTGCATGGTGAGTGAATGCTATTGTTTCCTCAGTGTGGGGTGTAGTGTGCACTCATATACAGTTCTGGTGTTTTTGGTGTGGAGCATCATATGACAGCGATTGCTCTAGAGACTGTAGTGATTAATGAACTCTGTCATGTTGTCCGTTTCATAAAACGAATACAGTGACTGTGACCGATATTGTACTTAAAGGATAGCATTGATTGAAAACTGCAGTGGGTTGCAGTGCATGCAATACCTCACCATGGCAGCTATTCACACTGCATAAAGTTAAGCATCTTTAAATATTTGTTTCTTGTCAGTGAGTCCCTTAATTATTTTCTGTACATTTAGCTGGGGTTATATGCATTTGAGGCAGGTACAACTGTATAGTTGATAATGAGTTAGCTTTTTTTTCTACATTTTTAATTGGCTTGATCATTATTTGTCATATCTATTATTTATCAAGAAATCAAGCAATCAATCATGCAACTACATCATGATGTAGAATGATGATCTCATCTGGACCATAATATGAGAATGCTTGGAAATGCAAGAGCTGTAATCCAGTCAGAAGGGGCCTGTTTTCCAGTGATAATAAGTTATTTAAGCAATAAGCCTCTCAAGGCCGAGCTTTATGGTGCTTTCTGTGCCGTGCATAAAACCGTCTTAGCTGTTCTAAAATCACTGTAAAGCACAGCCTCCAATGGCGTATTGCTTTTATAAAATGGCAATAATAAACCATCTTTTATTTTAAATCAATAATGATTAAATAATAAATTCTACCACCAACCAGTATACTGTCATGTACTTTGATGCTTCATTGTTCAAAAAGAGCCCGGCTGCACCACTCTTCGAACTTTATATATATTTTTTTATTTAATAAAAAGTACATTTCATGTGTAGGAGAGCTCATTCATATTTGAGAGTAATCAGTATGGTTTTCCCACATAATGCATATTGGCATAAGTATGCTACTTATTGCAGGGCTTCAGCTGCGTAAGGCTGATGGAAAGTTAAGTTTGAAACTCTACCCAAAATCTGCATAAGTCTGGAAGCTGCTTTTCCGCGTCTGAAGCACCAATACACTCTGCTTATTTGAAGGTCTGACAGCAACAGTAGAGACTGATAATTAACAAAACGAAATATTTCATTATAGGAAAATATTTCTGTAGCTCTACTATAGCTGGAGTTGCTGCTGAATTTCTCAAGTTACCAATAATAACCTTTATTTCCTTCTTAGGTTGATCAGCCTTCTATAATAAGGGATTTTCTTATTAAGGGTAATCTAAACAAGTTGAATGAATGAATAAAAATGTTACTAATCCTCTTAGAAAGAGAACAAACCAGATATTTCATAATAATCAATTCAAGTTCTTCCATGAGAAAATTGTAAAGGCAGAGCAGAGGGAGTTGTGAGGTTGATGGATCACTTTTTATATAGACTAGGACCATGGCCTGTAGTTGAACATTTGTGATCTTTTGGCTAAGATCAAAAGCAATCTGGATCGAATTTTATCTTTTTTTTTATGAACAGCCAATGCTAATATTAAAAGTTAGGGGACTGAGAATGATACAGAGATTCTGTCCTTGACAGCAGACCATGAATTGTACAAATTGCTAGTATAAAAATGAAATGCATTGCCTGCTTCTAAACCTGAGCCCTGCAACCATACAGAAGCTGTCTGGGGAATGCCATAATGTGATTAAACACAGAGCTTTGGGAGGCTTTGAAGAAAAAAAGTCTGTTCTCTCTACAGTGGAAAAAGCTACGGGACACCCATTTGAAATGGAGAAAATTCTCCCCATATCATCTATTTCATGCACATAAAAGATGGGTGAGATTCTGAACGTTGTGTATATTTAACAGGAGCACAGTTATGTTCTTGGGACACTTTTAAGGATGGCATGCACATCTGCAGTAATTGCTTTATAACAATAGGTTCAGATAAGTGCTGAGTTCACGTTTGTTTGATTAATTATGGAAATTCTCCATGCAGAACTCTCCTGTTTAATAAAACAGGTGTATTACACTCACATCCAGTAGATTGTTTAATAGAAGGAAGACTTGAGTGGAATGCATAATAGTTGTGTCACGAGGGACTTTACACCGCCTATGTGAAAAGAGTAAGAAAGCAGACAGATGCAGCCATCTAATACTATATAAGACCAGCAAGTACTACAACCCAATTTGGTGCAGGTAACTCTAAAGACTGAGGAATACTTGACTCATTTAATGGAGCAAGGTTTCTGCTCATTTTGTTCTTCAGCCTCCCTGTAGCCTATATGACAACCTTTATATTGTTTGTCATTATTCTAGGGTTAAAACCCACCACATTAACACATTTTAACTGATTTTACTTCATAACCATGAAATATGTTTTATGTAAGTGAATATATTAAAATCTAAACTAGGTGGAATTTGCACCTTGTGGACAATTTAAGACTATAGCCTATACAACAGAAAGTGTAGTAGAGTAGTACAAAGTGTATTCAGTTCCTGAAGAGTTTGGTAACAGAGACAAAGGACTGCAAATCTCATTTTTCTCATTCTGTTCTGAGAATAGGTCTTCAGAGGCAGGTTCCATGAATATCAATCACTGCCAGGGGATACAGGTTGTCAATTGATAATGAAGCACAGTGCTAAGGGCCTTTAGGTTCTAGCTGTCCTAATTACACTGAGCGAAGACTCTCCACCCTTGTGTTAACACTTGATTTATTTCCCCTGCCTTGTTCAATAGGATCAGTGTTAATTGTTTTTACAGATGAGTGTCAAATTATAAGAATCAAGCCTCTTTAACTGGGGGACAGACTATTTCTACCTGGTACCTCGTAAAATGTGGATGCAGCCTGCCTTCTAAGTCCAAGTAATGTTAAGTAAGGTCAGCAAGGTGAGAAGCCAGAGCTTGGTAAACATGATTTTTAGCTGTGATAGTGACACAGCTGGAATTTGGATAGTATAAAGGCTTCATAATATTCATAGTGTCTTTAAAAAATATTTTGTATCCACATCCAGATTGTTTGATCTGTCAGTAAGAACGATGCTTTCATACTTATATCTAGAAATACCATTACTGTGTAATCATAATCAAAAATACAAAAGGGGCAGAGCTCATAAATGTAACTGGTGCAGCTTTCTTACTCTCTACATTAAATGAACAATCACACATCCCATCTCTCCACATCAGCTAGCAGCGACAGCACTCGTGCTCAGTTCTCAGTTCTTATGAAATGACCTCAGCCTCCCCGTCATTCATTTCCTTTTACATATCTAATGAACATTGTTTTCTTATGGGGTAGTTTGCTGTTACACCCAAAGTAAGCACAAAATGTTATTGAGGTGTTTATTGGTGAAATCCCCATTTAACAGACTATCCTGTAAAGTACTGAAACATTATGTCACATCACATTCTTCTAATTCATTATCATAACTTTGAAAGGAGGTACATTCTTCTAAGACATCATACTGACTTAATCCACTGATTACTTTACAGTTATGGGGCAATGTGGAGCATTTTGTCATATGGGAATGCAAACAAAATGGTCAATTACTGAGATATGCAGGTCTCTGACACTCTTATTGTGGGGAAAGTCTCATATAAGAAAGGAAGTAGTATTGGATCCCCTGAACAACTTAATCCCTGACATAATCCCTAACTTTAATTTTGTCAGATTCATGTTCATACAAATAAAGCCACACAGGAATCAAAGCTGTCTGATTCTGCCCTAGCCAACAGGAGGTAAATATAGTGTGTAAAATGCCTTAAATGTAATTTCTTAGGAGTTGCTGCACACCATGTCCCACACTGATGTGTCTGCTTTTGGCATGAAGCAATCTCAAAACCAGCAACACCTAATGGAGGATGATATTATGCTATTATTACAAACAGACATGGAGGAATAATGTTCTACATGTTTAGCATAAATCATCTCTATAGAAGATGCACAGTGCACTACTCTGACACTGTATGACGACGAGTGCACAAAGAGTCTATTTTTTGATAATGCTATATAAATTTAATCACTTATAGGAGGTGAATACGTTTATCTATCATGGCAAAGTTAGATTTGAAATAGTAGGCCTTGGAAGTGATATTGCAAGGATTAGATGAGATGAGATCTTGATGACAAAAATAAACATTTTATTCAATTAAATCAAATCACTTCAAATGAGCAGGATCCAACAATTAAAAGAATTGTAACAGAAAAGATTGTGAGAGAAATAAACTTATCTACGTTTACTGCACATGCACGGAGTAAGCTGGCTAGTGACCATCGGTTAAGGTCTAAACCAATAACCACTGACATATGACCATATTCCACCAGCAACCCCCTCCCTCTTTGAATGAGCAATGCTAGGTTACCTGCGTTGATCCAAAAGCAGGCTACTTATTACGTATTATCACAATACATTGTACAGTGCATACTTGATCTACAATATTTTCCTCATGATTATCTTTTCCACACAAATACATGCACAAGGTTGTTGCTGTATGCTGTTTGCAATTCAGCCATCATATTGTTGTTGAATATTATTTACTTGCTCACAGTTTGTGCTTGTGCTGGTTTCCTCAGTAGCTATATCAACCTATTCTGAGATCTATGAGTTGGATCCAAGTCAAAGCTCAGAAGTTGTCAATTAGTAAAACATGTTTTCCTGCAAGCCTTAATCAATACTCTGTTTGACATGGATTTGTGGTGTTCCCTCTCCTATTATGGGCATGTAATAATGGACTTTGTGGAACTAAGTATTGATTGTTTTAATATTTCACTCTCAACCATTAGACTGGGTAGAGATGGGGAGAGAAGTCAACTTAATACCTTCTTCTTTGCAGGGCTACGATGATGGATATGATGGAGAATATGATGACGAGAGTTATGATGCCTATGAGGATAACTACAGCAATCAGTCAAAGAGGTGATGTATAGCTAAATAAATGCATGTTTGCTTAAAAAGGCAGTCTCCTGTCAAGACAAATGCTGGATAAACAAATTATCTTTGCAATCATTTAGCACTTCATCTATGTCGTCTATCCTAGACAATTCTTCTTGACCACTTTATATACTTCATAATAGTCTTAAAGGTCTTATTCAAGTAAATGTAGCTCTGTTCATACATCACATACTGCATTATGTTCACTAGGATAAGTTAATGGCTTCATGTACAACATTAATCACTAGTAATGTCACATTTTAATATTAATCTACCAGTCATCAATTACAATAAAAAGGATTTTACTTTTTGAGATAATCCTGGTCCCACTAACAAGGCTACTTGCATCACTTTGGGTAGTAGCCAAATGTTAGCCTAAGATTTATTAGCAATTCCAGTACAAATCAATTTGTTTCTCTCAAAACTGCATGTAGGTTTTTCTTAGGTTAATCTAGTTGTAAAAGGAGTCACTGATCAATAGGATAAGTTTTTTTTCCATATTGTACAATATATATATATATATATATATACTATATTACTAAATGCAGCTGATTGTCCTTTATTTTGGCTCTGATGTTTCCAATATGTTTGTTTTAGCATTTCAGAATATTACGAATATGGACATGGAACCACTGATGAAGCCTACAATAACTATGGTAAGGACAGCAACTTTTATAACAGGACATTATTTTAGTGTGCTAACACATACACAATATACTTGCAATGTCATAGCTCCACATCTGACTCACTCTTCTTGTATGTCATCCTCCCACCCCCCCTTCCCACCCCCATATT